>LPNX011168979.1:24223-36620 GCA_001517045.1 Pseudotsuga menziesii
GAACTTAATTCAAGAATAGCCCCTCTCATTAACATAAAATAGCTTATATGAATAGACTAACACTCTAAATAGCTTATGCCTCCTATTCTTTACTGTAAAATTCAAGATCAATCTTTAAATGTACATGATAGATTTAGTTTATATGTCAATAGTTATACAGTTTTCAGTTCTTATATATGTCATTATATCATGTTTTTATATTTCTAATGATATTTTATTTGTATTTATGATTGCAGTGGCTACTATGGAGCGTAACAATGCAGAGATACTGAGGTTCACTGGCCATTTGAGAGAGATAGGTTTAGCTTGGAGGGGTGGAGATGAGCTCCGCTGCTCCCTATTAGATTCATTATTATCTATTGTTGATATGATCACAAGATCGAATGATGCGTTGTATAGCATCGCAGCTTACAGGGAGAGAAAAAGGCAACCGTATGCTGATGGCTTGAGTTACAATGAGGTAAAAAAGATGAAAATAACAAAACAAGCCATCTATTCATTGTTTAGAGTGCCTGGGACGAATAACATCCCGGAGATCAGTAGGCCACATATTTCTATTGAGTGGTGCACTTTTCCACCCATTAGAGACAACTGGATGGATAGGTGGTACATGGTATTTAACATCCCCCCTCACAACAATAGGGAAGTACCGATGTACTTCCTCCGAAAATTGTATGTAGAGTTTGTGATGGGGAAACATGTCAACTATTTTGACATGTTGGGCTTCCAGGGAGTTGGTAGGGGAATGCCCCAACATCGACCCCATGCTAGGCATAGAGATTCCAATCCACAAATACCTGCACCACATGCCCAGCTACCGAGGGCAGACATCCCTCCTGCACATGACATGGTTGCCCAGACACAGGATGCATTTTTTACTCTAGCTGAGATGGTCTCTCGACACACGGCCACTATTGACCAGAGAGCGCCCTCTTCCTCTGGTGGTGGAGGGACATCTGTTGGTGGGGATAGACCGACATCCAATGTGCCTCAGAGCGAGCCACACGTCTGCACATCATGTGGGGGACCCTGTTATGGTCCTGGACCAAGACATGGTTCCACTACGATGACTGGTGGTCAGGTAAGGACTTTGTTTTCAAACTCTATTACTCAACTCAATTTTTAATTGTTCCATACTATATCTAACATATTAAAAGATTCGTAATATATATGCAATATTTACTCTTGCAGGAGTTTGATGCCTCTCACGGGGGTGGTGCGGCACTCGGTGTGGTTGTACCCGAGACCCAAAGAACCACAGTTGAGGTAATATTTAAACAGTTGTAATTTTGTTATTACATGTATAATTTTGTTAATGCATGTGTTAGTCTTGATTAATTTATTGAAAAGTCTAATATTTACAATTTTTTAAGTTGCAGGAAGCCCACTTGGAACATGATGCTGAAGATGAAGATATCAACGACATAGTCCAAGGTGGTATTTACGACTACTTAAAGAATGTAAGTACATGGGTTATGATTGAATCTTGTTCGAATTATTTAAATTTCTTACTGTACACTCCTTTATAGAGATCGCTAATGTAAATATAATTTTTAAACTTGCAGATGCTCGACGCATCTGAAGAGGAGCACCAAATTGATGGAAGCGGTCACTCCCATGGTGGAGATATGTCCCAGGAAGGGGTAAGTATATTACAACATGTTATTTTTTCAGTACATATTATTCCATCCATTCAAATCCATGTCTACCTATGGTAACACTGTTGATATATATGTAACTTCGGAATGTATTCTTCTATGTATTTCATATATTGTAACTCGATGTTTATTCCGGGATGTCTCTTTTATGTATTTGAGTCATGTTGTCTTACCCTGATGTTCCGATTGGGAGGATTAATAATGTAAACAAGTCATATCAAGTCATTAGGTAAGTCCCCACAGTTTCGGGGCACTTGAGTTATTATACACTAATTAAGGTGTAGGCTCGAGTAGTAATTATTAGGTTGATCCTACGTGTGAAATGGAAACTCAAGTGAACGGATGAATATCAATAGAGAGTGAGAGTCTCTCTATTTATCACTTGTGACATACATCACTTGCTCTCTCAAGTGTGGCGCACCTTTGGAGAAGGAAATACTTTGGCTTGACAGAAGACATAAGGCTATTGCTGTGTTGGGAGGTCACCTTACTGTTTTGGGTTTCACATCTTGTGGTGATACTATCTTAGAGGAAGTTGCGGGGTTTTCTCCATTTATGGTTTCCTCGATCAAAACTCTTTGTGTCTCTTCTCTCATGTGATGTGCTTGTTACTCTCTCAGTGAAAAGATCTTAACATAATGCTAGCTTAAATGTTGAAAAACTAACATGGTATCAGAGCTAACCTCAGAAGAAGACATTGTGCAGCTACAGGAACTAGGGCTTCCTATTTTGTGGATCTTCCTCCACATATTTTCAGCAAAAGTATGCTAGGATGAATCTCCATTGAAGGGTGCATCTTTTTGTCGATGCAGAACTCAATTTCAAGCATTTTCAGTTTCGATGTGGAAATTAGGGCTTTCTACAGAAGAGGAATTTTTTAGTGATACCAGCATAGGATTTTTATCCTCATCAAAACCGAATTTTAGAGACCTGGATCAAGAAATTTGGTTGGAGAAACTCCGGGAAAGTCAAACCCTAGTTTGACCCTGAGCTAGGAGAAACCCTAAATACTAAAACTGTGGCGAAGAAAATTTTAGGGGACGAAGACAAAATCCTTATAAACACTTTGTCCAAAAATCAGCCTCATATTCGCTATATTCTGGGAGATATGATCTCTCCAAGTTAGGGCTCCATCCTCTTCCAGAAATCATCCATAAACAGGACACCTAGGGAGATCTGTAATATCTTGGGCTACAGAGGTCCAAATGGAATTCCTGAAGATGTTCCAAAAAGGGAACGGAATTTAATTTATTTGGTCCGAATATCAGACTCAGAAGATGAACCAGTGACAAGTGGCTGGCCGTACAACTTCGTTGTTCTGAACAGTCCTGTAACAGGTCACCTTGGGAAAAGGATCATAAATCCCAAATGGTGAAACCAATTCTGATGAAACCTATGGTGTTGGACCAGGGACATGCAAGGTTACCTCAGTGAGAAATTTCAAACACCGAGGATCATTAATTTCGGAGATATCATAGAAATAGTAACAGGAATTTCTGCAGAAGAAATCAGAAACTTAGGGCTTCCTATTCCGAGAGCTTCCCTCCACTGTTTTTAGAAAAGGAGTACATTGGACAGCTCCATTTGAAGAGATATATCTGTTTGTCCAATTATATCTAAAATATTCCAAGTTTTTAAAGTTAGGGTTTCTGTGACAAACCCTAGATCAGCAAACTGCGAGACAAGGACGGACACCTCAAATCGGTAAGATCTAATTCTTTGCTATTTCCATTTGAGGTTCTCATTTCAATATGATATATCACATCAGCTTGGTGACAAGCTTGGGGAAGTTGACAACTTCCAATCCTGGAAGTATTTGATCTCTCTGAATAAAATGGATTGGACACCTACATGAGTATAGAGGTTCCAGTTTCAGAGGGAGACGAGGTTAGAAGCCTTTCACAAGAAGAACTTGGTCAAGGCCAAAGAAGACATCATGCTCATGCTGCAGAGGATGATGAACCATCTAGAAAGAGATCCAGATATGAAAGTGAAGATTCTTCAAGTGAGGATGAATATGTTCTAATATCAGCTCTCACAGGTAACATTACTCATGGAAGTGATGATTGACTCATAGATAGTGGGGCTTCCAAACATATGACGAGACTCAAGGAAAGACTATCGATGATGTGGTAGTGATTGGAGAACAAAAAGGAGGCTTGTACAAATTGAAGGGATATCCAGAACAAGCCTTGATCCATATTACAGTAGAGCCAAATGAGCTTTGGCATAGAAGGATTGCACATGTGCACTACAGAGCACTACCTATTGCAAGCAAAGCTATTCCAGAATTTCAAGCTATTTGAAGGGAAGAACAAAAATTAGAATATGACCTAAAGAAGAAGTGAAGAATGTAGAAGTGGTGATGGCCACCTTGAATGGCCTCCCAGGATCGTGGAATTCATTCATTCAAGCAATGTGTTCCAGAAGGAAGTGATTACTTTCAGCAAACTTTGGGAAGAAGAAGAAGCTCTACCCATAAGAAGAGAAGATAAGACGGGAGCATTTGAAGATCCAGCTCTCACCATCCAAAGAAGATCCCTCAAGCAATGAGGAATATGAAGAAATCAAATCTTGAAGAACCTCTTATCCAACTCATCATTTGGATAAGAAACGATGCGATTATGAATGAAGAAGACGATGAAGCTAAAGGCTCAAGAAGGAGTCTACCCTCGAAACAAATAAAGATAAGTATTCAATTGTCATTTCATGATATTCTTTTGTTATGCATTTGTTTATATTCAGTTATTGTATTATGCATGATAGGATGTTTGCATTAATGACAGTATACTACTAATATGCATGTGATGGGTAAGTAGCTCATGGGGCTATACAAATTCTCCATTGCTACTTATCTAGAATGAAACCTCTTTGTTGACATATTGGATTAGTGCACAATCTCAATGTTGTCCTGGTAGAGATGCAAGGCATCTAGAAAGTTTCAATGAGATATGGATGAATGTTGTATTGGATAAAGTAGTTGCATGATCATATATTTATGCATAAGTTTTTTCCAGTATAAATATTCCTTATGAAATGTTTCTAACCATACAATTGCATTTGACTTGTAGGAAACATCGCATACATAATCACCTACAAGCAAATAAGAATGAAGACTTGTTCCGAAGAACAAGTGACGATAGTTCAAAGACAAAGAATAATATGACGAGTGCAGTGACATCATTGATGCAGAACCTTCCAGCCACCAAGAAGAAAGGGAAGATCAGTTCAAGAAGAATGATGTCTGGGCGTAGTATCGAGACCTGAAGAGAAGTTCATAGTTCCATCATGCAGTAGATGGAAACATCATGGGATACAAAGCAAGATTCGTAGCATGAGGCTTCTCATGAAGAGAAGGCATAGTCTACAAAGAAACATTTACAGCTAATAGAAGTGAAGTCACATGACATGCATAATCATGTGTGCAAATGAAAGAAGGCCTTGTACGAGTTTAGAAGACACCCATGGGATAACGCATACATGATGAGCTTGATGAATATCTTAACCTTTTCCAGAAGGTTGATAGAGGATGACAAGCTCACAGATGGGTGCAAGATGAAATTTTGAAGAAGTTCAAGATAGAGGATCTTAGTATCCAGTGATCCTAGATGGATACTACTTGTCACTCCAGTACAGAATGTTTCAGTGCATAGAGTACGGAAGATAGAGGGAGTATGATGCTCCGCTTCAGAGGGAGTGATTGCAGAAGATCCTGAGGTTCGACATGGTATGACAGGATGGGCAGATTACTGATGATTCTAGGCTTTACTGAGAGTAAAGCGGATTCCAACCTTTGATCCAAGGTTGAAGGTGGAATACCAGTGATGCTCCTGTTATGTGTCGATGCACTACTGTTCTAGGTATGGAGGTGTGGCAGAGTACAGATGGGATCTTCCTTGGACAAGGGAAGTATGCAGTAGAGATCCTGAAGAGGTTCAGGATGATGGACTGCAAGGCGGTGGCCACACCTATGGCATCGAACCTGAAGCTATTGAGTGATTCTTCGTCAAAGTCGGTTGATGCTACGATGTATCGTCAGATGATTGGGTCATTGATGTACCTGACGAACACGAGACCAGACATTTGCTTTGCTGTGAAAACCTTGAGCCATTTCTTGACAGATCCGAGGAGTGTTCACTTGACAGCTGCAAAGCATATTCTGAGGTACCTGAAGGGTACAATTGATTATGGGCTCAAGTACGATGCGAATCAGAAGATTAACCTGGAAGGTTATGTTGATTCAGATTGGGCAGGAAGTGCCATCAACAGGAAGAGTACTTCGGGATGTTGCTTCAGTATGGGATCAGGTGTGATCTCTTGGTTTAGCAGGAAGAAATCCTGTGTGGCACTGAGTACAGCTGAAGCAGAGTATGTCACAGCCTGTTCAGCTAGTTGTGAGGCAGTATGGCTGTGGAAGCTACTGTCTGATATATTTTATCTCCAGTTGGATGCTACTTGTATACATTGTGACAACCAGAGTTGCGTGAAGTTGTCAGAGAATCCAGTGTTCCATGACAAGTCGAAGCATATCGAGATCAAGTATCACTATATCAAGGATATGGTGCAGAGAGGAGTAGTGAAGCTCCTGTATGTTGCGACGGAGGAACAAATAGCTGATGTATTGACGAAGCCATTGGCTAGGCTGAAGTTTGAGTACTTCAAAGAGAGACTTGGTGTTCTCTAGATCGAGGTTCCTTCCAAGAGAAAGTGATGAGACCCAGAGCCATTCTGACATGGTGAGAGGATTGGTTCCTTCCATTGTCAGATGTAAGGGCCGAGCCATTCTGTCATGGTGAGAGGATTCAGTTCCTTCCATGTCAGATATGAGTGCTAACTGCCATTCGAGGAATGGAGGCACCTGTTCAGTTACCAGGAACACTCAGTCAGGGACTTAGAGAGCCATTCTGACGAGCAGGTCAAATGTAAGGGCTGAGCCATTCTGGTCATGGCTAAAGGATCAAGTTCCTCCCATGACAAATGTGAGTGCTGGCCATTCTATCGAGTAGGACAGATGTAAGGGAAACTGCCACTCTCCGGGAGAGTGGAGGTGCCTGGTTAGTTACTAGGTAGCTCAGTCAGGGACTGGGGGCCATTCTGACGAGGGTGTAGGATTCAGTTCCTACCAGGTCAGATGTGAGTGCACAAATCTCTCATCATTATGAGCGGATGTGATCTAGCCTGGATGAGAGTCTTTCATCATTGTGAGAAGATATGGTTCCAGCCTGGATGAAAGTGAGAAAATCTTCCATCATTGTGAGCGGATGTGATCCAGCCTGGATGGAAGTGTAGAACTTTCCCATCATTGTGAGCGGATGTGATCCAGCCTAGATGGATGTGAGTACTGTGCCATTCTGACGAGTAGGTCAGATATAAGTGCAGACCCATTTCACAGATGGTAGTTGATTGTGCCTATCATGCTCGTGAATGTGAGTGTTGGGCCTTTCTGATGTGATTGTAGTTCACTACATGATCAGATGTGAGTGTTGGGCATGCCTTTCTGACGAGCAGGTCAGATGTAAGTGCTGGGCGAAGACCTACCTGTGGGCTAAGCCTACAACTAGCATGAAAAAGGGCTGGCTCTGTAGAACTTCCTATGACGAGATAGTACACACATGATGATGACCAGTGGAGATCCAGATTGAGCTATGATCCAGATCCAGTTATGATGACTCCGAGAGATCCAGATCAAGTCATGATCTAGATCCAGCAGTAGTGATCCAGATCGAGTGATGATCCAGATCCAGTCCAGTGATGATGATCCAGATCGAGTGATGATCCAGATCCAGTGATGACGTACTATGATGATCCAGATCCAGATGACTTGAAGATGAACATGACTTGAAGATGAATATGACTTGAAGACGAGATGATCCAGTTGATACAAAGAAGAAGACCAGTGCTGAAAATTGTGTCGAAAGAATACCTTCCTAGTTAAGAGGGAGTGTTGATATATATGTAACTTCAGACTGTATTCTTCTATGTATTTCATATATTGTAACCCGATGTTTATTCCGGGATGTCTCTTTTATGTATTTGAGTCATGTTGTCTTACCCCGATGTTCTGATCGGGAGGATTAATAATGTAAACAAGTCATATCAAGTCATTAGGTAAGTCCCCACAGTTTCGGGGCACTTGAGTTATTATACACTAATTAAGGTGTAGGCTCGAGTAGTAATTATTAGGTTGAGCCTACGTGTGAAATGGCAACTCAAGTGAACGGATGAATATAAATAGAGAGTGAGAGTCTCTCTATTTATCACTTGTGACGTACATCACTTGCTCTCTCAAGTGTGGCGCACCTTTGGAGAAGGAAATACTTTGGCTTGACAGAAGACAGAAGGCTATTGCTGTGTTGGGAGGTCATCTTACTGTTTTGGGTTTCACATCTTGTGGTGATATTATCTTAGAGGAAGTTGCATGGTTTTCTCCATTTATGGTTTCCCTAATCAAAACTCTTTGTGTCTCTTGTCTCATGTGATGTTCTTATGTTATTGTTGTGCTTGTTATTCTCTCAGTGAAAAGATCTTAACATAATGCTAGCTTAAATGTTGAAAAACTAACAAACACTTTATGAATGCATACGTCATCATAGATCCCTGCACCACCTCTTTGGTATAGATCTCCCAGCAGTCCAAACATAGATAAGGGGGTTGTTTACACCAGACGAGGTCCCTCTTCCTTGAACAGAGCGGCTGTGCATGAGGATCAACCTACTCATCCCACGGTAATGTAAACACTTCCAATGGCAGTTGTTGGTTAGCTATATATTCACTTCACAAGTGGTTTTTCTTAATGTTATTTTCGCATGTTTACAACATCAGCATGTAGAGTCATCCATGCCAGACCTTAGTGGGATTGTTTATGCCGCTGTCAATGCCGCATCTACAATAGGGATAAGTCACAGTGAGGTACATCTACTTGAATAAATTTGTAATTGTACATTTCATTTGTATTGTTTCTGGACATGCACGATGTCTAACTGTTTAATCATTTGGTGAATGTACCCATGCCCTGGTCCATTACTGCATGCAACTGAGGTTGATGTTCAACCTACGGCTCCTCTTACTACTGAAGAGCACCAACATCATCTCCTAGAAATGGTTTTTTCGGTGAAATATTCATTTTTTACATAATTGATTAATACTTTCTCATTCATGTACATGTTGATAATTCTTGAGATAATTGACATATTTTGTTTTATTCGCAAATAACCATGGCAAGGAGGCTCGCTGCAAGGTCAAGTACACCAGAGGAACCTACACCCTCGACACCATAGGCACCTATACCCCCGACGGATGCAGTGAGTCTTTGTTTAATTTACAATTGAGTCATATTTTAAATTTTCAAACTTTGTTATTGATGGACAGTACTAGCTTAGTTTCCTAATCAAGAAATATTGTCATTGATTTGCAGTCACCAGAGATGCACAGTGGTCGTAGATGGAGCCGAAGAGCATAAGGTTCCGGGAAAAAAAAGAGAAAGTTAGAATTTTGATGTGTTAGACCAGGACAAATATGTATTTTTATGTACAGTCCGAAGTTGGAGTATAGGGGCCCGGTCCAGGACAGATGTACTTTTGTTTGCACATGTACATCAAATATGTTTTTGATACATGTACATTGACAGGCCATAGATCTAGGCCTTATATTTTTCTATTATAACTTTCATGGTATAAAAAATATTTCATATCAAGGCTCTCGAGATATTCATGGTTCAGTCTTTTAAGTGTGATTATACATGTGTGGCGAAGAATGTTTCTATGTGTAATGTTCCCCATTTTTTATAGATTTTACGATTGTATGGAGATATCAGTTATAAATTTGAGAACAATGCACAATTACAATAAACTACGTAATGACAAAAATGTACATTCACTCCCATTCTTGATAATCCAGAAAACATTCCAATCATAATCATGTGTCTATAGGAAAAAGATTTGTTAGGAGGCAATATACATTTCACTTTGAATTTGTTCTTTGGTTTCCACATGTTCTTGTGTCAATCTATTGTATTGATTTGTGAGGATTATGTATTACTTATGAATGCACTATGTCAAAAGAAAAAACTATTATATTTAAAGGTTTCAATGATCTCAATACATGCACACTAAAGTCAAAGTTCTTGCTTGTGTAATTTAATAAATATAAGTGCAATAGAATGTATTTCAAGGCTTCAATGAACTCACTACTTGCACACCAATTGGATATATCTAATTAAAAATTGTGAGTTTGGATTCATTAAATTTCAAGTTAAGTCAATGCTCAAGTGTAATTTAATAAAACTAAGTGCAATACATGGTTTACATTTCATCAACAACCAACAACACTATTCAACAAACATCATGCACCAAATGACTAATCACTCAGCATTAAAGGAACTACAATAGAATCCAAAGACTGAGAACCAACTTTGTGAATCAACATGATTTGAAGCATAAGTCCATCGGATAATGGTTGTATAAGACTGTAGGATAATGGTTGTATAAGAATGTTGCCACTAATCCAAACTGAACCAAACTGATCCAAACTCTTGTTGACCAAGTCTGAGTTGTTGTATGAATGAGATGATTCCCTCTTCCAAACACGACTTGAACAAATAAGAACGATCTCCTTTTATAGCGTTCACCTCGAACAACTCTCCCATAGAATACTATTTCTTTAGAAATCCCTAGATTCCTCCTAAGGAGGAGCACTCCCTTATTATTTTCCTTATGATTGGATAAAATTCCTTGAATAGGTCCACATTGCTAATTCTCATATGTCTAACTCGTGAGATCCTATTAAAGCACACATTTATTCTTCGTTTGAGAGTTTGACCATGTCAAAACTTCCACATGGTGTTTCCTCAAGCAAAGATCTTTCTTATTTTTACTCCAAATCCCTCCTCAAAGGTGAAATACACCATCTAATGTGTAGAAATACATCAAGTAATTTTTCCTCAACCTCGAGCGATCTAAAAGTTGAATTATGCCTCTAGTTATGAGAAACCCTAGCTTCATAAACCACCATAGACGGAGGGCATCGAGCAATGGATAAAAGGGAGAGGCCCCCCCCTAGCTAAAATCCCATGTCACGAATCCAACGGAATCAACGGTTCGTCGATCGGAGCCCCGAGCATCGATCTATGGTGAGTTGCAGGTCACCTCCAGATACCGTTCAGGGACACCTCGTGGACTTGGGCCCGGTGCGCAAAAAACCTCACGGAGCGGCAATTTTGAATTCTTTCAACTCCTGCTAGTGTGTTTGTGCATGGGAAATATGGAAATGCCAACCGCATCCCCACCATCCATGGCTTTCCAGCTTTGGCCATCGTTGGCATGACTGCATTGCCCCCTACTAAGCGAAACCCTAGCTGCAGAAACGACCGTAGACAGAGGTCACCAGGTAATGTAAAGGAGGGAGAGGCCCCCCCCTAGCTAAATACCCATGTCATGAATCCAACGGAATCGACAGTTCTTCGATCAGAGGCTCGAGCGTCGATCTATGGCGAGTTGCAGGTCACCTCCAAATACCGTTCACGGACACCTGGTGGACTTGGGCCCGGTGCGCAAAAAACCTCACGGAGCGGCAATTTTGAATTCTGTCAACTCCTGCGAGTGTGTTTGGGCATGGGAAATATGGCAAAGCTAACCGCATCCCCACCATCTGTGGCTTTCCATCTTTGGCCCTCATTGGCGTGATTGCATTGTCCCCTACTGAGTGAAACCCTAGCTCCAGAAACAACCGTAGACGGAGGTCACCGGGAAATGGACAGGAGGGAGAGGCCCCCCCCTTGCTAAAATCCCATGTCACAAATCTAATGGAATCGACGGTTCATCGATTAGAGGCTCGAGCATTGATCTATGGCGAGTTGCAGGTCACCTCCAAATACCATTCACGGACACCTCGTGGACTTGGGCCCGGTGCGCAAAAAACCTCACAGAGCGGAAATTTTGAATTCTATCAACTCCTGCTAGTGTGTTTGGGAATGGGAAATACGGAAATGCCAACCACATCGCCACCATCCGTGGCTTTCCAGCTTTGTCCCTCGTTGGAGTGACTGCATTGTCCCCTACTGAGCGAAACCCTAGCTCCAGAAATGACCGTAGAAATAGATCATCAGGCAATGGACAGGAGGGAGAGGCCTACCCCTATCTAAAATTCCATGTCACAAATCCAACGGAATCGACGGTTCGTCGATCGGAGGCCCGAGCATCGATCTATGGCGAGTTGCAGACCACCTCCAGATATTGTTCAGGGACACCTGGTGGACTTGGGCGCGGTGCGCAAAAAACCTCACGGAGCGGCAATTTTGAATTCTCTCAACTCCTGCTAGTGTGATTGGGCATGGGAAATATGGCAATGCCAACTGCATCCCCACCATCCATGGCATTCCATATTTGGCCCTCGTTGGCGTGACTGCATTGTCCCTACTGAGTGAAACCCTAGGTCCAGAAATGACCGTAGACGGAGGTCGCCAAGTAATGGACAGGAGGGAGAGGCCCCCCCCTAGCTAAAATTCCACATCACGAATCCAATGGAATCGACGGTTCGTCGATCGGAGGCCCGAGCATTGATCTGTGGACTTCTCCAATTGGTACAACAAATACACCAAAACATGATAGTTGACATTAGAGAGAATTTGAGGTCAAAAATGGGTCTCAAAAGGACCAAAATGTATTATAAAAATCAACCAATTACATTCTAGTAGATGACATCATCCCCCATGGTTGAGGTGGCATTGCATGAGTTAAGAATGC
>LPNX011168979.1:36772-44272 GCA_001517045.1 Pseudotsuga menziesii
GACCTCAAATTCTCTCTAATGCATAATCAAGCTAAACATGACACCGACATAATCAAGTTGTTCCATGTGATAGAACAAGAACCCTTCATCAATTTCATATTAGTAGCTAAACCTAAACCCTCCCATAGACCCAATCCAACTAGTATAGGAGCGAATGGTTGTCAAACAAGTATCACGGCAAGACATGTCAGATTCATAGAAATGACCAAAATGGCTAAGGTCTCATGTGACCAAAAATCAATTATCAAGATATGTTTGCTTTAAAGAAAAAGAAATGGCCAAGGTCTCATGTGGCCAAAAATCAATAATAAATCAGAGGGAATTAAGATATCGGTACAGACACCAACATAAACTCAACACTTTCAATATTGGCATATAAAAAGGGTGTAAAATGCTTCAAGTATTTATTCCCACTTCCAATTTGAAGACGATAATTTCTCCACGTCCAACACGTGACAAAAGATAAATTCCATTCATCTCATAAACATGATGAATTAATTGAGAGAATATCCCAACAAAGCCACTTAGAAGGAACATATCCATTATCTAGGGTTTCCTAACTATTGACCTGTGGCAATGCCCAATTCTTCATTTTCGTTGATAAAAAACTCTACTGACCTCAATGAACATAATGAATATAGGTCGAAGGAGGCATGTTGTTTCGAAAACAAACAAAAGGGAAAGCTTCCAATTCAAAACTAAAAGGATCCTTAAAGTTTCGAGAGGACAATTAAGTCCATTTTTCGACTATAAAAAATGGTTATAAGGAATCCAACTCATTGCATTTGTTTGAATGGTGTCTAACATCGGTTTGGGTGAAGATCAATGACCAATTTAAATAGAGAAAAATGATTAATTTTGGTTTATTCATATGAGATCGTTCCTAATATCTTAAGAATGACGAGAACCAATAGAAATGAGATATATATAATGAGATTAGGAAACAATACAAGGGATGGCCAGTGCACAAAGAAACCAATTAAATGAACAAATAAATAATTAAAATAGTGTGTTGTGGTGAACCCAACAACGCATTGATGATTTAATATTCTAAAAAATTAGAACTACTAAATCAACATAAGAAACTTGGGAAATTTTGGAAATGGCCTATCAAGGCACTAATAAAGTGAAACATGTCGAGTTATAGACTCTTAAAATAGAATTTGAGAATTTGAAAATGAAGGATTATAAGACAACAAATCAATTTATGGAAAGGGTAATAGAACTCGTCAACTAGCTAAGAATTCATAGAGAATATTTGACTAACCAGAAGGCTATGAAATAGGTTAAGAATCCTTCCTAAGAAACTTGTCATTGTAGTATAGCCATTGAAGAATGCAAAGGACTGTCACATCTCTAGCATGAACAAAATGAAGCACCTCATGTGTTTTGTGATAACAACTTAGCCATTTCTTTGTACAAAAATGATGTATTCCATCATAAAATAAAACTCATTGATACCATATATCATTTTATTCGAGAGATTGTAAGCAATGTAGAGAAATATGTTTAGAATTTTGTAAATCTCGAGACCAGTTGGTTGGCATATTTCAAAGACATAATTTTATGCATAACTAGTCATGAAATGAAACCCTAGCTCCAGAAACGACCGTAGACGGAGGTCACCAGGCAATGGACAGGAGGGAGAGGCCCCCCCCTAGCTAAAATCCCACGTCACGAATCCAACAGAATCGACGGTTCGTCGATCGGAGGCCCGAGCATTGATCTATGGCGAGTTGCAGGTCACCTCCAGATACCGTTCAGGGACACCTGGTGGACTTGGGCCCGATGCGCAAAAAACCTCACGGAGCGGAAATTTTGAATTTTGTCAACTTCTACTAGTGTGTTTGGGCATGGGAAATATGGCAATGCCAACCGCATCCCCACCATCCATAGCTTTCCAGCTTTGGCCCTCGTTGGTGTGACTGCATTGTCCCCTACTGAGCGAAACCCTAGCTCCAGAAACAATCGTAGACGGAGGTCACCGGGAAATGGACAGGAGGGAGAGGCCCCTCCCTAGCTAAAATCCCATGTCACAAATCCAATAGAATCAACGGTTCGTCGATCGGAGGCCCGATCATCGATCTATGGCAAGTTGCAGGTCACCTCCAGATACTGTTCAGGGACACCTAGTGGACTTGGGCCCGGTGGGCAAAAAACCTCACGGAGCGGAAATTTTGAATTCTGTCAACTCCTACTAGTGTGTTTGTGCATGGGAAATAGGGCAATGCCAACCGCATCCCCACCATCCATGGCTTTCTAGCTTTGGCCCTCGTTGGCGTGACTGCATTGTCCCCTACTGAGTGAAACCCTAGCTCCAGAAACGACCGTAGACGAAGGTTACCAGGAAATGGACAGGAGGGAGAGGCCCCCCCCCTAGCTAAAATCTCACGTCACGAATCCAACGGAATCAACGATTCGTTGATCGGAGGCCCGAGCATCGATCTATGGCGAGTTGCAGGTCACCTCTAGATACCGTTTAGGGACACCTAGTGGACTTGGGCCTGGTGCACAAAAAACCTCACGGAGCGGCAATTTTGAATTCTGTCAACTCCTGCTAGTGTGTTTAGGCATGGGAAATATGGCAATGCCAACCGTATCCCTACCATCCATGGCTTTCCAGCTTTGGCCCTCGTTGGCGTGACTGCATTGCCCCCTACTGAGCAAAACCCTAGCTCCAGAAACGACCGTAGACGGAGGTCACCGGGCAATAGACTAGGGTTAACATGTTTCATCAACAGTATAATTTAAATTTTGAGTTAAAAACATTGGTTTTGCTTTAATATAGCTTTTGTTTATAGATATAAACCTACACCATGCATATTATAGAATGCAATTAGGTTAAGGGTTACACTATCGAGATTTTTCTTTAGGGTACTGGGAAAAGGAAAAATATTGCTTCCACCCACATATACTTTGTGTTTACTTACACATGTTGCATGCTTTTCCCTACAAAATGCCATTGTATAAAAGGAATTATCACATAATAGATATTGTATTGTTGAAGGAATGAAAGAACCCTATTACTCATAATGATGAATGATGATGATGTTCATGATGTTGATGGTGATGATGATGAGGATGTTGTTGTTGATGATGATGATGATGATGTTCATGATGTTGATGGTGATGATGATGAGGATGTTGTTGTTGATGATGATGATGATGATGTTCATGATGTTGATGGTGAAGATGAGGATGATGATGATGATGTTCATGATGTTGTCGGAGATGATGATGATGAGGATGATGGTGATGATGATGATGAAGGTGATGAAGATGATGTTGATGGTGATGGTGATGATGTTGATGGTGATGATGATGATGAAGGTGATGAAGATGATGTTGATGGTGATGGTGATGATGTTGATGGTGATGATGATGATGAAGGTGAGGATGATGATGAGGATGAGGATGATGATGTTCATGATAATGCTCATGATGATGATGGTGATGATGATGATGTTCATGATTTTGATGGCGAGGATGATGATGAGGATGATGTTGATGATGTTGATGATGATGAAGGTGAGGATGATGATGATGATGAAGGTGATGATGATGATGAGGATGAGGATGATGATGATGATGATGATGATGATGAGGATGATGATGATGATGTTGATGATGTTGTTGGAGATGATGATGATGAGGATGATGGTGATGATGATGATGAAGGTGATGAAGATGATGTTGATGGTGATGGTGATGATGTTGATGGTGATGATGATGATGAAGGTGAGGATGATGATGAGGATGAGGATGATGATGTTCATGATGATGATGGTGATGATGATGATGTTCATGATGTTGATGGTGAGGATAATGATGAGGATGATGTTGATGATGTTGATGATGATGATGATGATGAAGGTGAGGATGATGATGATGATGATGATGATGATGAGGATGATGTTGATGATGTTGATGGTGAGGATGATGATGAGGATGAGGATGATGATGATGTTCATGATGTTGATGGTGATGATGATGATGAAGGTGAGGATGATGATGATGATGAAGGTGATGATGATGATGAGGATGAGGATGATGATGATGTTCATGATGTTGTTCGTGATGATGTTGATGGTGATGATGAGGATGATGATGATGATGTTCATGATGTTGTTGGAGATGATTATGATGAGGATGATGGTGATGATGATGATGAAGGTGATGAAGATGATGTTGATGGTGATGGTGATGATGTTGATGGTGATGATGATGATGAAGGTGAGGATGATGATGAGGATGAGGATGATGATGTTCATGATGATGATGGTGATGATGATGATGTTCATGATGTTGATGGTGAGGAGGATGATGAGGATGACGATGATGATGTTGATGGTGACGATGATGATGAAGGTGAGGATGATGATGCGGATGATGAGGATGATGTTGATGATGTTGATGGTGATGATGATGATGAAGGTGAGGATGGTGATGATGATGATGATGAAGGTGATGATGATGAAGGTGATGAAGGTGTTACCGTTATTTGTTACTTAGTATACATGCCAAGGGGTATATTTGATTTCTTTAGTTTATTGTTCAGTAACATTTTTCAACTCGCTGGTCTATAGTTAATCAAAATAGATTTTTGGCACATAAACGCATGAAATTACCATTCATAGATTGACAATTCCAATGGGTACTTGACAATCAAACATGATACCTAGTTGTTCTTTGGGTCTCTTCATCTTTTGTTACTCTCTAGGATGTGATAGACCTCCATTTTGACCATAACACCTAGTTGAAGGGTTTGGGTGAATGAAAGTTAATGATGGTCTCTTAGGACATGTCAATGGAAATACAAACATGGAAAACCAACAATCTATTGTCATAGAGGGATGATTCAAGGTATTTACACAATAAATTTGAATATGTTGAAAGAAGATGAAATGTAGAAAATTGAATAAGCTTTCAAAATATATAATTCCTATCGATGGATATTTTGTATGACCACATGAAATTCAAGTGTTTTAAGCAATATGTTGTTTTTTTGGGAAATTATATTGCATTGTTTTCTCATCGGTTCAAGTGACTTAAATGATGGGATTTCTTAAAAAAAATTTGAACAATTACAAAGAAGGGCTTGTCTTTGTACACATCGATTGTTTCAAATTTTTTAATATATATATATATATATATATATATATATATCCCTCAAAACATAGGGTCATGTATTAGTGTAGGTAGGGTTTGATGGTATTAACATAATTATTTCTTTTTTAAATAATATATTATAATAATACTGAAATGGGATTAAATAACCATGCATGGACTGTAACGCACCATATCTTTACTAGGCATGCGAAATTTGGCATGTTCATTAACTTGACA
This sequence comes from Pseudotsuga menziesii, assembly GCA_001517045.1. Lineage (NCBI taxonomy): Eukaryota > Viridiplantae > Streptophyta > Pinopsida > Pinales > Pinaceae > Pseudotsuga > Pseudotsuga menziesii. The sequence continues at coordinate 42,119 of LPNX011168979.1, forward strand.
TACAAGAGAACTTTTGGCATATTTATAAACAACATTATGGAAAATTTTGCATATCAAGAACACAATATTGACATATTCATAAGAAACATACATGGGGAAATTTAAATTATGATACATACCTCATCATGCTAGATCCCACCTATTATCATACAACCAAGCCCTCTAGATCATCTCTTATAACAATTGTCTCCATTAGTCTCTTGTGCTCTGTATCCGGTAAGAAGTAGCGTACCTTCGATGAATTTCGGCTAGGCATTGTTCGTACCTGGAGGTTTGTACCAATGATTAAGTTGGTAAAGTGATACACACTTGCACCTAGTTTGTAATCCCTGTAAACATATCCACTCTTCTTTCTTGCATTGTTGTCATGTGTAAGGTATTCACCTTTAACAACCATAGACCCAGTGGGGAAGTGGTTGTTTTCATCATCAATCATGGACATAATGAGGGTTTGCTTTCCCTCTATACAGGGCGCCAACCAGTAATCACCACCCCATTCACTATCTTTTGAGGCAACCACTGCGTATATGTGTCCTGCATAGTATGATTGTAGGTATATGATCAAATATTTTTCGTGTGATACAAGGCCATTAATGTGAGTTTCAAGACTACGCAAATTTAACAAAAAAATGTTAAGGAAATGCATCATGCCAGGTTGTACAAGGTCTGATACATGATCAAAATCTATAGAAATAGACAACTGGTCTTCTTCATGTCTATTCTTTTCTTTTCTTTCTCTTCTTCGATGACTTCTTGAGGTCTCTTCTTCCTTGCTGATTTTCTTCCTCGGTTACGTACATTCCCCATCACCACAATGATCAATGTCAATATACTTTGTTTTTGTTGCTCCTCAATTACAAGCTTCCAAACTTTTAACTTGCTTTAATATAACTATTAATCCTTCAATATACTTCAATCTTCCTTCTCAATTGTTCATATTTCCCATCAAAACAACAATGAATGAGAAAATTTAATCTTCCTTCAATCTTCAATCCTGCAATATACTTCAATCTTCCTTCACTCTTCCTTCAATCTTCAACCCTGCAATATACTTCAATCTTTCTTCTCAATCTTCCTTTTCAATCTTCCTTCTCAATGTTGCACCTGCATAACAAAAAGAATGATGGAGATGGATGGAGATGGCGTAGATTGTGAGTATTTTCAAACAAAGGCTCATGCTCTTGAAAAATATTGCGTGGTAATTCCAAATTTAGAGAAACATGCAGTGAAGTTGCTCTCGGACAATGACAATTCAGTGTTCTTAACAGTCAAATAACACGCACGCGATCTATAAATACAAAACACACATGCGATATTGTCATTTACAATAAATGAGGTGGGTGCACGGCTAAACGAGATTAATTAAAAATAAAATAATATGAAACACTTCAATACTCAAACAACACTCTTTCGAAGAGCCGTAACCATATGCATAGTTGAAGGTTTCCCTTTTCCTCCCTTAATATTTATACAATGTTTACATCTTAATGGATCCTACAAACAATTATTAATATGACAATGAAGAACATAGTCTACAAATTATTGTACAAGAATTTGCTTTTGCATTCATTGAATCCCTTAAACTTCAACCTATGGTTTCTATTTGTATCTTCTATATAGACACCATAATTTCATTACCTAAATATGATGGTGATATGCACAAAGACGTTTTGGATTGTTGGATCCACAACCTCACCACTTCCCAAAGAGCCACACCTCCATCCATGTAACCATTTACAAGGACTTTCCCAAGCTTGGTGGTAGTCTCACAAAACATTTGTAGATATCTATGTCAAGTACACTTGTGAATAGATACACATCAACAAAAATAAATGCATCACTACTTGGATGATGATGATGATGATAATTCTCATGATGATGTTGATGGTGATGAGGATGTTCATGATGTTCATGATGTTGATGATGAGGATTATGATGATAATGTTGATAGTGATGATGATGAGGATGATGATGATGATGTTCACGATGTTGATGGGCATGATGACTGATGAAGATGATGATGATGTTCATGACGTTGATGGTGATGAGGATGATGAGGATGTTCATGATGTTCATGATGTTGATGATGAGGATGATGATGATGATGATGTTCATGATGTTGATGGTGATGAGGATGATGAGGATGTTCATGAT
>LPNX011168979.1:49272-88168 GCA_001517045.1 Pseudotsuga menziesii
GTTGATGGTGATGATGATGAGGATGATGATGATGATGTTCACGATGTTGATGGTGATGATGAATGATGATGAATGATGATGATGAGGATGAGGATGAGGATGAGGATGATGATGATGATGTTCAGGATATTGATGGTGATGATGATGATGAGGATGATGATGATGCTCATGATGATGATGATGAGGATGATGATGATGATGTTGATGGTGATGATGATGATGATGATGATGATGATTTTCACGATGTTGATGGTGATGATGAATGATGATGATGAGGATGATAATGAAGATGTTGATGAGGATGATGATGAGGATGGGCATGATGATGATGATGCTCGTGATGTTGATGGTGATGAGGAGGAGGAGGAGGATGATGATGTTCATGATGTGGATGATGTTGATGATGATGATGATGACGATGATGAAGGTGATGATGATAATGATGATGAGGATGATGATGATGATGTTCATGATGTTGATGGTGATGAGGAATGATGATGAATGATTATGACGATGATGAAGCTGATGACGATCATGATGTTGATGATGATGAACATGGCGATGTTGATGATGATGATGATGATCGATGATCAATGATCATGGTGATGATGATGATGATGATTAAGATGAATATGAAGATAATGATGATGATGATCATGTTGATGAGGATGATGATGAGGATGATGATGATGATGAGGATGTTGATGATGTTGATGGTGATGATGATGAGGATGATGATGATGATGTTCATGATGTTCATGATGTTCATGATGATGATGAGGATGATGATGATGATGTTCACGATGTTGATGGGAATGATGACTGATGATGATGATGATGATGATGATGATGTTCATGATGTTGATGGTAATGAGGATGATGAGGATGTTCATGATGTTCATGATGATGATGATGAGGATGATGATGATGATGTTGATGGTGATGATGATGAGGATGATGATGATGATGTTCACGATGTTGATGGTGATGATGAATGATGATGAATGATGATGATGAGGATGATGATGATGATGTTCATGATATTGATGGTGATGATGATGATGAGGATGATGATGATGCTCATGATGATGATGATGAGCATGATGATGATGATGTTGATGGTGATGATGATGATGATGATGATGATGATGATTTTCACGATGTTGATGGTGATGATGAGGATGATAATGAAGATGTTGATGAGGATGATGATGAGGATGAGCATGATGATGATGATGCTCGTGATGTTGATGGTGATGATGATGAGGAGGAGGATGATAATGTTCATGATGTCGATGATGTTGTTGATGATGACGATGATGATGATGAAAGTGATGCTGATAATGATGATGAGGATGATGATGATGATGTTCATGATGTTAATGGTGATGAGGAATGATGATGAATGATGATGACGATGATGAAGATGATGACGATCATGATGTTGATGATGATGAACATGGCGATGTTGATGATGAAGATGATGATCGATGATCAATGATCATGGTGATGATGATGATGATGATGAAGATGAATATGAAGATAATGACGATGATGATCATATTGATGACGATGATGATGAGGATGATGATGATGATGAGGATGATGATGATGATGTTGATGGTGATGATGATGAGGATGATGATGATAATGTTCACGATGTTGATGGTGATGATGAATGATGATGATGATGATGATGATGATGTTGATGAGGATGGTGATGAGGATGAGCATGATGATGATGATGTTCGTGATGTTGATCGTGATGGTGATGATGATGTCCATGATGTTGATGGTGATGATGATGATGTTCATGATGTTGGTGGTGATGATGATGATGAAGGTGAGGATGATGATGATGATGATGAGGATGATGTTGATGATGGTGATGGTGATGATGATGATGAAGGTGAGGATGATGATGATGATGAAGGTGATGACGATGATGAGGATGAGGATGATGATGAAGTCCGTGATTTTGATGGTGATGATGATGATGAGGATGATGAGGATGAATGATGATGATGTTCATGATGTTGATGGTGAGGATGATGATGATGATGTTCATGATGTCAAAGGTGATGATGAGGATGATGATGATGATGATGATGTTGATGGTGATAATGATGATGAGGATGATGATGATGATGAATGATGATGATGTTCATGATGTTGATGGTGAGGATGATGAGGATGAATGATGATGATGTTCGTGATGTTGATAGTGATGATGATGATAAGGATGATGATGATGTTCATGATGTTCATGATGTTGATGATGAGGATGATGATGATGAGAATGTTGATGGTGATGATGATGAGGATGATGATGATGATGTTCACAATGTTGATGGTGATGATGAATGATGATGATGATGACGACGATGATGAAGGTGATGATGATGATGAGGATGATGATGATGATGTTCACAATGTTGATGGTGATGATGAATGATGATGATGACGACGATGATGAAGGTGATGATGATGATGATGATGAATGATGATGAGGATGAGGATGACGATGAGGATGAGGATGATGATCATGATGATCATGATGATCATGATGTTGACGGTGATGATGATGATGATGATGATGACGATGATGGAGGTGATGATGATGATGAGGATGATGATGATGATGTTCATGATGATGATGGTGATGATGATGTTCATGATGACGATGGTGATGATGATGATGAGGATGATGATGATGTTCATGATGTTCATGATGATGATGATGACGATGATGAAGGTGATGATGGTGATGATGATGAGGATGATGATGATGGTGTTCACCATGTTGATAGTGATGATGATGATGATGATGATGGTGATGAATGATGATGATGTTCATGATGTTGATGGTGATGATGATGAAGATGATGGTGATGATGATGATGATGATGATGATGATGATGTTGATGGTGATGATTATGATAAGGATGGTGATGATTATGATAAGGATGATGATGAACATGGTGATGTTGATGATGATGATCTATGATCAATGATCATGGTGATGATGATGATGATGATGATGAAGATGAATATGAAGATAATGACGATGATGATCATGTTGATGATGATGATGATGATGATGACAATGGTGATGATGATGAAGATGATGAGGAAGGTGATGATGATGATGATGTTGATGACGACGATGGTGATGATGATGTTCATGATGTTGATGGTGATGATGATGACGAAGTTGAAGATGATGGCAATGATGATGGTGAGGATGATGATCATGTTGATGATGATGATGATAATGATGATGATGAAGGTGATGATGATGATGAGGAAGATGATGAGGATGTTCATGATGTTGACGGTGATGATGATGATGAGGATGAGGATGATGATGATGATGAGGATGATGATGATAATGTTCATGATGTTGTTGGAGATGATGATGATGAGGATGACGACGACGATGATGATGAAGGTGATGATGATGTTCATTATGTTGATGGTGATTATGATTATGAGGATGATGATGATGAATGATGATGATGTTGATGATGATGATGATGGTGATGGTGATGATGATGAGGATGATGATGACGATGTTCATGATGATGATGATGATGATGATGATGATGATGGAAATGATGGCAATGGTGATGATGATGATGATGACGATTGTGATGATGATGAAAATGATGGTGATGATGATGATGATGATGAGGATGATGATGATGATGTTCATGATGTTGATGGTGATGATTATGATAAGGATGATGACGGTGATGATGATGGTGATGATGATGACAATGATGACGATGGTAATAATGTTGTTGTTGTTGATGATGATGATGGTGGCAATGATGGCAATGGTGATGATGATGATGATGACGATGACGATGGTGATGATGAAGGTGATGATGGTGAAGATGATGATGATGAAGATGAACATGATGAAGATGATGATGAGGAAGGTGATGATGATGATGATGTTGATGACGAGGATGGTGATGATCATGTTGATGCTGATGATGAGGAAGGTGATGATGATGATGATGTTGATGACGACGATGGTGATGATCATGTTCATGATGATGATGAGGAAGGTGATGATGATGATGATGTTGATGACGACGATGGTGATGATCATGTTCATGATGTTGATGATGATGAAGTTGAAGATGATGAAGAAGATGAAAATGATGATGAAAACTATTTGTGGTTTTAACAAACGCGCACGTGATTTTGTATGCACAAAATGCACACGCGATTTTGTATGCACAAAATGAGTACATGTTTTTTTTTTTTTTATATAGCGCGCACACGTTTTGTATGATTAAATCGCGCTCGCGTTTAGTTTAAATTCAAAAATTTATTCCCTCCAAATGATAAGGTCGAGCCTCCACCCATGCTTTCATGGAATTCCTATGCCTATGTGTCTGCTTTGTACTTTGCTTCGGATTCAACATGCCTGTGCCTTGGAGTATGATAAACCATGGCAAATTCAGCGTTATATCCATATTTTCAATATGCTCGTGTTTAGCGGTTCGTCTGATTATGCTGCACACCTCCATTTTTTTGAGATTTTAGAAATAGATATGGTTTTTTTTGCAGATTCTAAATATGTAAATTTTAACATGAATACATAATTTTTTCTTATTTATCTTCTGTCATCACTCCTCAACTCAAAAAACACACTGGTAGTGTTTCGTCCATATCTCTTTCGTTTCTAAACCATTTAAAAAAAAATTTGTATGGTGCACTAAAGAACACCAACCTCTACATGCTATAAAAAACCCATTTCCAAATAATTGCATTAAGACATTCAAATGCTGCACCCACAATTGACGTACCATTTTCAAGGTTTGATCTCTTAGATAATTAAAAAAAAATCAAAAATATTATTTTTATTATTGGAAAAATAGTCATGCACTAGTCCTATATGTTCTCTATATGTATACCGGTTTTCATAAGTTTATTCCATCATTTAGACACTCACACGCTGCACCCACAAAAACATATACCTTATAATTTGTCCAAAAAATAAAAAGTGCCCATTAAAATATATATTTGGAAAGGTCATTCAATTTCCTACATTTCTTGTTTTTTACTTATCGCAAGATTCATTGTGTAAGTGTCTCAGAATATCCATGCAAGTTGATGGATGCCTGTTTTTTCAGTTTTGTATTGCATCTAAAGTGCCAAAAAAACCCCTCAACTTCTTGCACACACCCTTAACTGCTAAAATTTACAGAGATGTACATACACTATCCTCTTTGGATTTAAACCTGTAACCTTTTAAGAAGAAACACATACTTTGAATCATTAAAAACATTAAATACTCTGGATATTGTGCAATTCTCGTCACTTTATAAAATAAGCAATGGGGAGTCAAGGACCGTTTAAATAACACATGTGAGGTTACCCGAAGTGTCTTTTTAGATGTGATAAAAAAACCCTTTCTTTTATTATGTGGATACTTGACTTGCTCTCTTCTCTTTTGTTGGTGACATTACTCTCTTCTTCTGATAAAATACCAGTGATAGGAACATAGAACCTACATGGGGGTTCAACACATACATATACATATTTCATACTACGTTCAATATTACGAAATCTGTCCAATGCATAGTCACTACTATATATTCAAATTCCATATTTTCTTTCAATAACTTTGAGTCAAACTACACTGTCGTATTAGTCTCCAAACATAACCGACAGTAATTATACGAAATCTCTGGATAGTAACAGTGGTAATAAAATTAGAGCTCACAGAAGAGATATAAATTTTACATCATGGTTTATCAGAGATCTAAATTTTACATCATTGTGAAGCCAATCCTTCACAGAATAATTATGAAAAGTGAACTGCAGATATACTGAAACCAGGATTAACACAGATGAAATATAAGTATTACCGTTTCATTTTGGACATCAATACATTAGCACATTAATAATTAATCAGACATGAAGAAACAAATTAATGGAAGCAGAACATGGGCTAAGCAGACATGAAGAAAATTAAAAGAAAGAAACTCAAGAGTAGTCCCAAGTGATAAGAAAGCGGCGATTGTCATTGTCCCTCCAAAACTTGACAATATCACCAGTCTTGAGGTCTCTCAGTCTGCTGAAGTTGATCCATTCACGCTCAACCACATAAGTCTCGCTACTTCGCCCATATTTGAACCTGAATGTCCATTCTCTTCCTTCCTCGCATTCAAATATGGGGAGGAGGAGAGGCTTATGAGGCTTGTCTCTTCTCATCAGATGTGCAGAAATTGAAAATACGTCGCTCAACATCCTCCTTGGAGATCTCCAGTCTGCATTGCTTATTGTCTGTGTCACTCTCGCTCAGCTTCTTTTGAAACAAGAATTCACGCTCGCTATGGGAAAGGCAAGCTGGTTGGAAGCTGCCCATACGAGCGCTCTTCGACAATCTCGTGGTATAATTTGAACAATAGTGTAATTTCCTCCACTCCAACTGCCAAACTGCCAATCCCACACGGCTGAGCTTATCCAGCATGTACGTTCATGCTGGTTAGGCTAGCTGGCGTGGGTCCCCTGCTGGTCAAGCAAATCCATAAACGTGACTCTTTCTCAGAATTTTTTGAAATTTTTCGGCAGCCATTTAATATAACCTGTCGCACTGGCCGCATGCCCGTCCCCTCCGCCGTCACCCCATGTCCCGAGCACTTGCTACCCATGTCCCGATTCCCGAGCACCTGCTAATGAAGCCCTTCTCACACCGGCCTCGCACCAGCGGGAAGCCCAAAGCCTCATGTAGCAAGCCACTGGGTTTTGTGAAGGTTTTGAAGTTTTAAAGAGCAGAGCTTCAAGGGTTTGGATCCCATTTCCCTTTTGCTTTGATCTTGTTGTTTGTGTGTATAGATTATCAGCTGTTGTGGTCTTACAGGTCTCTGGAGGTTACGTTCCTTTCACAGCCGTCTGATCAACAGAAATGCCCACATCGACCAAATACGGGTCGCCGGATGGGAAGACTGCCCGGCCTTCTCAGTCATTCAGGCTGCGGAGCCCGAGCCTGAACAGCGTGAGGCTCAGAAAAATCTTCGATGCCTTCGACAGTAACGACGACGGGCGGATCTCCGTCGACGAGCTCGGCCATGCCCTGGGGAGGCTCGGCCTGCCCATCCTGCCGCCCGATCTGGAACCGACGATCTGCGGCTTCTTCCAGGACGGGGTCGACGGGCTGGATCTCGATGGGTTCTCTGCCCTACACTGCTCGGTGGGATACCAGCTCTGCGGCAACGGTGACCCGGCAATGGAGGGCGTGATGGGGGAAGAGCAGGAGGAGAAGTTGAAGGAGGCTTTCCGGGCGTTCGACGAGGACGGCGACGATTTTATCTCCGCGGCAGAGTTGAAGAGCGTACTGAGCAGGCTCGGATTAGCCGACGGGGACGATGTTGAACAGATGATTTGTAACATGGATAAGAATTCCGATGGGCTCGTGGATTTTGAGGAGTTTAAGCATATGATGTACCTGTCCCGAGTAGTCTAAATAAACGAGACGAGGATTACAGTTCCGTAGCTTGCGACGGAGCGTAGTGGTGATCATTTTCATTTCCAAATTCTATTATGTAATTCGGCCATCCCTTCACCACGTTCATTGCTAGTAGTGGGATCTTAAGGTAAGGTATTGAGATTTAACAGTCACTAATAAGCTTTGGGCACCCATGATTGCTCTACCACAAGCTAAATAATTTTGGCCAATCCTGAGTCAAATGTTTCTTGTTTTGTTGTCAGTTTAGGTTATGGTCAGATGTGAAGGACAAGTCAGATTTTAATTTGAAAAGATATTTTAAATAAATTAAGCATACAAGATAAGGCTTTCTTTTCTTTTATTAATTATTTTTGTAATTATTGGAAAGATGATATGACATTTGAAATTATGATTTTAAATTTATAAAATTGTTTTTAATATAGAATTGTATTTTAATATAAAATTAATTTTTTTCAATTTAATGTTGAGGTTGAGATTTACCATTTTAATAATTTAAAAAAAAATTACATGGTTATGAATTTGATCTCTCATATCGGTTTAAAATCTGTTATACATTAAATTATATATATACAAATAATTAACTTTTATAAAATTGAAATTTAGTTTAATCATTTTTAATAAATTAAGAGATACAAATAAAATTATTTGACAGTGGTTGAAATGAAATTTAATTAAACTATTATAAATCTAGGTTAAATCTTATATATATATGATACTTAACTTTTATAAAATTGAAATATAGTTTAGTCATTTTTAATAAATTAAGAGATACACATAAAATAAATTGACACTAGTTGAAATAAAATTTAATTAAATTATCATAAATTTAAGTTAAATTATGATTTTATAGCTTGGAGAGCGAGCCAAGTTTATGTAAGTGTATTTTTTTTTACATACTAAGAAAAACTTTACAATAAAAACTATTTTATCTTTTTTGGTTTTTGGTTCTTAATATATCTAGTAGGTATAAGATCAAAATCAATATAATTTGTGTTTTTTTGTTTAAGCCAACATCATTTGTATATATTTTATATGCGTCATGCTATAACGTTACACAATGTTAAGGGTTACAACATCTCCCCCATACTAGGTTGTAAGCACTTTAGTACTTTCGGTGCAATCATTTTTATTTGTCAATACATTAAATTATATATTCCTCGGATGGGGTTATTTTAAGGCATGATGGGTGGAATGATCATGATGTCACTAGGAGAAGCTCATGACCGAAGATCAATGCCACTAGGCATTTAACTCACATCTCCTCTGTGTGTATCGGTGTACCTTGTCACCTTGGGAATTAAGTGCGACCTACCGATGTACAGACTCAATGCCATAATGACGACAAAGCCATTATTACCCACTAAACGCAAGATAAGGCATCACCTAGAATATTATCGTTGCTTCTCCGAAGGCAAAATTCAGGCTAAGAGACACGATTATCAATGGGGAAATCGGTGAGCTCTTGGGAAGGAAAACACTGCCATGGTTAGGCAATGCTTGTGTCCCTCCAGTCTTGGAGCCATGAGTGTCTTCAGTCATTAAGTTGATGTAATTTTATATTTTCAAATTTTTTAATTTTTAAAATCAATTCTGAGAAAACAAAAACATTATTTTGTAATATTTTATATTTATATTTTTGTTTTATTGTAAGACATGATGTAATAATTTATCTTAGATTTGAAGAGAACAGTCTCATAAAAACTGTAAATAAATAATTAAAACACAAAAAATCTTTAAGTGGCATTTAATCTTTTGGGAATCAAAGTAAATAACAATCTGAAGCATCAAAGAATCATCCATTTACCTTTGAAATGTTGTCAATTATAATATTATTGCAATGCTTTTGTTGCCAACTACTAGATGATTCCAAAGATTATGGTTATGAAGACAAGTGCCAAAAATTCCTATGATGAAAAATTCAACTATTGGAGAAAGGCATCTAACAACAACTATAGCTTGAGTTTCAATCATGGAGCATCAATGACATGGTCCAAATCATCGATCTTAAGAACTTAGCTCATTCCCTTAGCAAAAGGGAGCTTAAATAGGTTGTCGATCAAATCCTCACCCTCCTACAAGATGATTGCAAGGGGTTTCATTGCCATAAAGCTCACCGCCTTTGCCATGAATGTTTCAAATTTATTATTGTCATTTATTAATCTTAGCCAAAGCTAATGGTTCTATATCTTGTTAAATAATGATTTACTAGGTTTTGGCACTATTATTGAATTGTGGTAGTACTTTGCATAATATACTATGCTATTAACCTTTCTCTCTCAATGAACCAAGAGCAAGTTCATTGTTTTTTTACTTACTAAGGTGTTGGAGACATGTGGGATAAGGGGTGCTTATATCATCTCCTTTATTCAATAACAATTTTTTCAGAAGTTACAATTCCTCCTCAATGTAAAATGAGATACAAATACATTGTCAACAAAGCAACTTGTATCAATAATGCTTAACCATTTCCAATATAATTTCAATCAATCACAAGAAAATCAATTTCCAAGAAATTGCAAAATATGCACACTTGTTCTTAAAAAAGTTATACCACCCAAATCTATTTTTCTCACCATGTAAAGTCATATATATCGTGACATTACATTTCTATTATTATATTAATATTGCCTTTATTGGTCAGCTAGGACATTAGTTGTAAATATACAATTATCTCCTATATATATGTCGAGGAGACCTAGATTTAGGATCATATTATCTTTTCTTGTGCATTTGATACATTGTATGGGTAGATTTCCCCTCGAAGAGGTTCTTTTAGTCATCTATTTATTTTGTTCTCAAGTCATCGGGTTTTCTTTCTTTCTATTTTTATGTATTTTGGGAATTTGGTGCATAACAATTGGTATCAAAGCCATTTTCTCTATAACATTTTTTGGGGAATGTTGCAAATGAAATTTTTTTTAAGACATTGATAAAACATAGTGAAGTACCTATGGTAAAACTTTTAGGGCTTAGTTTATTATAAATTTGGAGTTATAGTTTGTGCAAGTTGGGTTTTTCACTAGTACAAAAACTAGTCTCAGACATGTCTTCTAGGTAAAATTATTACATCTAAAACTTGAGTTCCACCTATTGCATGAGAAGGAATATGGGCCATAGTGTTTGTGGTAAAAAAATTAGAAGTAGAATAATAAAATTAGACCCAGGTCAGTTTGTCCAAGTTCGATATCCTAAAAGAAACAAAAATAACAAGTTTTGGGAAAGATGCCATAACTTTCCCTTGGCACCTTAGAATTAGGACAAATATGTGGCATTGTAGAGAATACCTATCATGCTACTACAAGATGGAAGTTCATAATCAAAGGGGCCAAAAAGCTAAAGATAATTTAGAGGCAAGTTCATCTAAGGAGACAACATACAAACTAGGGTTTTTAAATGTATCTTAACTTGAAATTTGCATAACTTTTAATTGGAATATTTATTTTGGGTTATTCAAAATGTGTGAGAATTATAGGTAAACATTGTTTTGGGATCACATGGAAAAGAGTTTTGCAAAAAATAATACAGCATTTAAACCTCCAAAGAGCTCAACCATGACTAATGAAGAAAAATAAAGAAATGTGTAGCCACTATCCAATTTGGAAGACAAGGGAAGTACATGATGCATCAACATGCATGTGAGCCTCACTCCATCGAAGCCTTATTTGACAGATTCTGGAGTATCAAACCACATGGGAGTATCAAACCACATGGTTTCCTCCAGGAAATCCTTCATCACTTTCCCTCTATTAGGGGGGTGTTAGGATTATTAACTCCCTTGACCAAACTATCTATTAGATTAATTTAGCCTAACTTAGGAGTTTTAATTAATTAATTAAGTCCACTAGTACAATTCGGTCCACATGGCCTAATGGGGCCTCATGTATGAGTTACTAGAGTGTAGGGAACACTGCTAGGGGCTAACTGACACTGAATGCACTTGCACGCATAAGTTTATGCGCCTCCTAAACCAATCCCTATATTTTAGGAGCCATTGGGAGTCCCGGCACCAGCCTCTTTCATTCAGTTGGAGTTGGAACTAGTTAAGCTTAGTTAATTCCCAGTTACATTCAGTTAGATCACAATCAGTTTAGTTAGCGCTAGTTATGCATGGATGCATGTGGATTAGGTGCCTTTGCTCACCTACCACTTCAGTTAGACTGAGTTAGACTGAGTTAATTATTTAGACATATGGAGTTAACCATTTGGACTCCAATATTGATTGAGACATCCTGAGTTAGCTAGTCAGTTAGGTACAGTCACATCGGGATGGTAGATTCGAATTCCTCCCTAATGGATTCGAATTCTTCCTTATGTAACTCTATGGTAACGCCAAATTAATTAATGAACATGATACTGTAATTATCTGATCTATACTCATCTCTTTCCTGTGTGGTTTGATTTGTTCAGTGTGTATCTTCATTGCTCTTTTACTGCATCAATATTATTTTACTCTTTACTTGATGATCTAAATGGAACAACAATTCTAACACATCGTGTGTCAGAAGCTATCCTTAGGGCTTAAGGTTTATATTTCCCTCCAACAGCCAATGCCGAGGGCCTAAGGATGTCATTTTCATACTGTGATTAAGGTCATTTTCACTTGACCATAGTATTTTTTATTAGTCAACCAAAGAGGAAACTATGAGTGCATCCTTTCCATGTTTTAAAACATTCCCTAGAAAGTGAAAACACTCAACAACACAACCATTGTTAAGAAAAATGAGATATTACAACCTCTCCCATAGGTGATAAACCCAAAAGTACAAGAGATTAGTGTCATGAACTTCACCAAGGGAAACACCCAACGTTCAAACAGAGTAAAAATCCAAAGCTCAACTAAAGGAAGGGCCTGCAACCATGAAGAGAGAGGAAGAGAGGGAAAAAACCCAACCATTATCTGAATGTCCAATAGTCCAAGGACACTTAATAGCCAATTTAGCAAGCACCTATATTAATGCAATGAATCTCTAATGGAAGCCATTGATCTCTAAGGGTTAGTTATTTGTCTGAAGCTCCATTAAATAAGAATAACTAATAATTGAATAAATCCACAAGTTTGATTACATACGTCCATCATTCACACTCACAATAAACTCTTTAATCAACACATAAACAAGTAACACAGTAAAACAAACACACACGTACAATTGAACATAGAGATATTGTATATTCATTGGCTTCAACTAATGAGGAATCCTACCAATGAAGATCTTATCTCAATTTAAATAAAATGTACTTTTTTAAGAAATCTCACATAACCATGTCATAAGTTTTAGCTAGATCTAATTGAATGAGCATCTCATCCTCTTTCTAAATGGAACTATCTAAAAATTTCTTACTTGCCTATGCCTTCCATAATTGGTTATTCTAAAGATTTATTAGTGGATAAACACTTTTAATCTTTTAAAATGTAAATGCCTTGCTTTCCTTAATTTTTCCACACATAAACCAGATTTTTTTTAATAACATACCAAAAATATAATTCGATTGCAAATCTATTTTACTTTGACATTTCTTTTTCTTCATAGAAAAAAAAACTAATTTATACCGTTCTTTCTTATATATGAATTTCATTAACATCTTATTTGTTTCATAACATTTATCTTCACAGAAAAACTACTTTTATAGTTCCTCTACTATATGGATTTCATTAACATCTTATTTATTTTATAACATTCCTCTACTATATAGATTTCATTAACATCTTATTTATTTCATAACATTTATTTTTGAAATGTGTTATCAAGGATGGTTTCTCTCTTTTGGAAACGTAGATTCAGAATGGGTTATCTTCAGACATTATTATTGATGCGGGATCTTAAGATTTGGCCAGCTCGGTGAAAGAATTTTAGGTTTTATTTACCATTTCTAATGGATTAAACCCATGATTTTTTTTTCCTTGTTTATACTATTTTCCCAAGGAAAAAATATGTAATTTTATTTAATAAGTAAACAAATTACATGCTGTGGATGCGTGCTCTATATTGTTACCCAAAGATATGTTTTAAAAACATGACTCTAATAAAGTTCAATACAGATCTATAACCGGATTGTGGAAACTGACACTTTGGTTACATCAAAACACTGTCTGGAGCTGTCCTGCCTGCATAAGGCCATATATACAATCAAAGTATCTAAAGAAATTGGCAATATACAATCAAAGTATCTAAAGAAATTGGCATTTTGGCTACATCAAAACACTGTCTAGAGCTGTCCTGGTCACATAAGGCCATAGATACAATCAAAATATCTAAGTCTTACTTCAAAAAGCATAAATAATACAGAGCCCACTACATAGGATCTGTCTGCTGAAACTGAGAAACCATGCCGCAATCTGTTGAAGCCCTTCTATAAAAGGCCTGTGAAAATACTCATAATGATCATTGTATGACAATGGCATAATGCCATTTGAATGTCTTATCAGTTTTTCATTGTTCCTTTAAAAGACAAAGAATGATGATTTTATATTTTGTATTTCTACAAGAAGAAGAGCTAACTGTGTAGAATTTGGAAATGAAAATGATCACCACTGCGCTCCGTCGCAAGCTACGGAACTGTAATCCTCGTCTCGTTTATTTAGACTACTCGGGACAGGTACATCATATGCTTAAACTCCTCAAAATCCACGAGCCCGTCGGAATTCTTATCCACGTTACAAATCATCTGTTCAACATCGTCCCCGTCGGCTAATCCGAACCTGCTCAGTACGCTCTTCAACTCTGCCGCGGAGATAAAATCGTCGCCGTCCTCGTCGAACGCCCGGAAAGCCTCCTTCAACTCCTCCTCCTGCTCCTCCCCGTCACGCCCTTCGTTGCCGGGTCGCCGTTGCCGCAGAGCTGGTATCCCACCGAGTGGTGTAGGGCAGAGAACCCCTCGAAATCCAGCCCGTCGACCCCGTCCTGGAAGAAGCCGCGGATCGTCGGTTCCAGATCGGGCGGCAGGATGGCCAGGCTCCGAGCCTCCCCAGGGCATGGCCGAGCTCGTCGACGGAGATCTGCCCGTCGCCGTTACTGTCGAAGGCATCGAAGATTTTTCTGAGCCTCACGCTGTTCAGGCTCGGGCTCCGCAGCCTGAATGACTGAGAAGGCCGGGTAGTCTTCCCATCCGGCGACCCGTCTTTGGCCGATGCGGGCATTTCTGTTGATCAGACGGCTGTGAAAGGAACGTAACCTCCAGAGACCTGTAAGACTACAACAGCTGATAATATATACACACAAACAGCAAGATCAAAGAAAAAGTGAAATGGGATCCAAACCCTTGAAGCTCTGCTCTTTAAAACTTCAAAACCTTCACGAGAGAGAGCTCGGCAAATACAAAACCCAGTGGCTTGCTACATGAGGCTTTGGGCTTCCCGCTGCGATGTGCGAGGCCGATGCGAGAAAGGCTTCATTGGCAGGTGCTCGGGAATTGGGACATGGGTAGCAGGTGCTCGGGACAGGTGACGGCGGAGGGGACGGCATGCGGCCAGTGCGACAGGTTATATTAAATGGCTGCCGGAAAATTTCAAAAAATTCCGAGAAAGAGTCACGTTTATGGATTTGCTTGACCAGCAGGGACCCACGCCAGCTAGCCTAACCAGCATGAACGTACATGCTGGATAAGCTCAGCCATCCCACACGGCTAAATAGGCAGCCACGGCGCGCATCCCAGCGACAGAAAACCAGTCATGGAATCTCGGCCATCGTTATCGACGACGACAGGACAGAAACAATCGTAATTTTGCACCCACTAAAAAAACATAAAAGCTAGCAATAATAATAATCGTCCATGATGACAGGGCATTGTTTTCTAGATACGACAAAACAGTAAACCTCAATCATAATCTTATACCCAACCAGAAAAAATAGATTAAATAGCTATAACACTAATCCAATCATGGATTAATGAAAACAAGCTCTGCACGTGCACAATAGAATCCCCGTACACAGTAGCATCAAGCTTCCAAGTTCCAACTTTCCAAGTATAGGCTTTAGTTAAGGAGTAAGCTAGCTGTGGAGCAATCCTTCCTCATTGGACGGAGTAGCGTTGACTTTGCTCCTCCTCCGTCCGATGAAGGAAGTTTTCCTCCACAGCTGGAGTGAAGTTAAAGCCTATACTTGGAAAGTTGAAACTTGGAAGCTTGATGCTACTGTGTACGGGGATTCTATTGTGCACGTGCAGAGCTTGTTTTCATTAATTCATGATTGGATTAGTGTTATAGCTATTTATTCTATTTTTTCTGGTTGGGTATAAGATTATGATTGAGGTTTACTGTTTTGTCGTATCTAGAAAACAATGCCCTGTCATCATGGACGATTATTATTATTGCAAGCTTTTATGTTTTTTTAGTGGGTGCAAGGTTACGATTGTTTCTGTCCTGTCGTCGTCGATAACGATGGCCGAGATTCCATGACTGGTTTTCTGTCGCTGGGATGCGCGCCGTGGCCGCCTATTTAGCCGTGTGGGATTGGCAATTTGGCAGTTGGAGTGGAGGAAATTACACTATCGTTTAAATTATACCACGAGATTGTCGAAGAGCGCTCGTATGGGCAGCTTCCAACCAGCTTGCCTTTCCCACAGCGAGCGTGAATTCTTGTTTCAAAAGAAGCTGAGCGAGATTGACACAGACAATAAGCAATGCAGACTGGAGATCTCCAAGGAGGATGTTGAGCGACGTATTTTCAATTTCTGCACATCTGATGAGAAGAGACAAGCCTCATAAGGGTCTCCTCCTCCCCATATTTGAATGCGAGGAAGGAAGAGAATGGACATTCAGGTTCAAATATGGGCGAGGTAGCGAGACTTATGTGGTTGAGCGTGAATGGATCAACTTCAGCAGACTGAGAGACCTCAAGACTGGTGATATTGTCGAGTTTTGGAGGGACAATGACAATCGCCGCTTTCTTATCACCTGGGACTACTCCTCTTGAGTTTCTTTCTTTTAATTTTCTTCATGTCTGCTTAGCCCATGTTCTGCTTCCATTAATTTGTTTCTTCATGTCTGATTAATTATTAATGTGCTAATGTATTGATGTCCAAAATGAAACGGTAATACTTATATTTCATCTGTGTTAATCCTGGTTTCAGCATATCTGCAGTTCACTTTTCATAATTCTTCTGTGAAGGATTGGCTTCACAATGATGTCAAATTTAGATCTCTGATAAACCATGATGTAAAATTTAGATCTCTTCTGTGAGCTCCAATTTTATTACCACTGTTACTATCCAGAGATTTCGTATAATTACTGTCGGTTATGTTTGGAGACTAATACGACTAGTGTAGTTCGACTCAAAGTTATTGAAAGAAAATATGGAATTTGAATATATAGTAGTGACTATGCATTGGACAGATTTCGTAATATTGAACGTAGTATCAAATATGTATATGTATGTGCCGAATCCCCATGTAGGTTCTATGTTCCTATCACTGGTATTTTATCAGAACAAGAGAGTAATGTCACCAACAAAAGAGAAGAGAGCAAGTCGAGTATCCACATAATAAAAGAAAGGGTTTTTTATCACATCTAAAAAGACACTTCGGGTAACCTCACATGTGTTATTTAAACGGTCCTGACTCCCCATTGCTTATTTTATGTCACTCTCGTTGCAAACATAAGCATTACCTAATAAAGTGACCAGTATTGCATAATATCTAGAGTATTTAATGTTTTTAATGATTTAAAGTATGTGATTCTTCTTAAAAGGTTACAGGTTTAAATCCAAAGAGGATAGTGTATGTACATCTCTGTAAACTTTAGCAGTTAATCATTGTCCAGAAGGATTCTTGTCTCATAAACAAGAGGGTCTCATACACCAAATTGATGTCTGCTTATGATGACCTTAAAAATAGATTATTACTATTATTATTAGATATCTAAACCTAAATGAAGTGTTGTTGTTTCAGACTGCCTATATACTTTAGATTTATTATAAGTAATGTTTTTCAATCAATCTATGTTCTTGTTTTCTTATCACTGATTTCGCAACTACCAAAATTTACTAGTAAAGCATGTAGCTGGAGGCCAGTGACATTTTCCCCTTGTAGAGGGCAATACTACTGTTATTAATGCCGAGAAGTTGTTCGCGTCTGAATGGAACACCGTTGATTGTTGTGTGGCTCATTATTACATTAGATGGTCAGCTCAAGGCGAAACTTATTTATCCATCAAAGTGCTAGCCTCTCTCCGTCTCATGAATGCATTCAATGGGGTTTTGGCATATCTTGAGAGAAGCAAGGACGCTAATAAGTAAATGAGTTTTGTATCATTAATTTTATTTCGTTGGACAATATGAAGGAGAAGGGCTCCAAAAATTTGAAAGCTATGATATATTAAAAACGATTGATATGTTAAAATAAATTATACCTTTCATTTCAAAATATAGTGGAAAAACAATTTTTCATTGTATAATTAAAAAGAAATTTAATCAACTTCAATATAGTGATAAAATTTGTATATTTCCACTATATTGTTTTTAATAAGTTACTAATAGAAGAAGCTATATTACATGTAATGTGGTAATAACATTTCAACTTAATTGTAAAATAATTTAAATGTTAATGTTTTATAGTAATTTAAATTTTTAAGTTTAAATGTTTTAATGTTTTATAGTGATTTAAATTTTGATAAATAATGTTGATAGAATGTGTGATAGACTCTTTTAAGCTTGTGCCTTTGTTGCTAGTAATGATTGATTCTCAACCATCTATAAATTAAAAAAATAGTACAAATCTTCAATTACAAAATTGCACAAATCTTCACTTGCAAAGTTGCAAAATAATGATCAATTTTATTATTGAAAAGCAGATACAAAATTAAAAAGTTTTCAGATGATAAAACATGATGTGTCCTATAAAAGGTAATATAGTAAGTGAAGAGCCTTGAAGGATTCAAACTTGAAGCCACTACATTACAATGGCATTTGTCACTTCCTCATGTTATTGTTTATTCTATTTACTAGTTTTGATGAGGACATTTTTTCTCATTACGTCTCTTCGAAAAAAAAGCATTCAATGAATCATGTACAACTTTCAATACCATTAGTATATTATTTAAGTGAGGAAGTGGAGTGATGAGGTAAAAGAGAATATTGGTTATAAATAATTAATAGATGATTTTTATAAATAATTAATAGAAGATTTGTAGTTTTATTTTAGATTTGTACTTATGTAATTTAGAATCGGTGTTCTTATAGAAGGAGTTCCTTAACAATACACCCAATTACAAAGAGTGCTTTAACAATACACCCAATCACAGGGAGTGCTTTAATAGTACACCCAATGACCACCTATTTTAAGCTCCATAGAAAATAACAAATTTTCTACTTTATAAAGTAGCATAACTAAATTTAAAGAAATTAGGGTTGATATATGTAAATTGATGTCATTTTCAACCCTTTTTAAAAATGATGTGGTCGATGAGTATATATCAACCACTTTTATTAAAAATGTGGTTATGCTTGTTAATGCTCGTCATGCAAATGATTGCTAAAATATAATTATTACTATTGTCATTAAATAATGAAAACAATTCTTTAAATATAGAAAAAAATAAGTAAAATAATATAGATACATCAATAAAATTTAGATAATCAATATAATAATAAGAATTTCATTTATTTACATAAATAAGAATAATAAGTATAAAATAATAGTTCAACTAAATCTGTTTATACAAAAGTCAATTCATGGCTAACTCATTCGGGTGTGGGTATCATTAGAAAGGCTACCC
Organism: Pseudotsuga menziesii; assembly: GCA_001517045.1. Taxonomy (NCBI): domain Eukaryota; kingdom Viridiplantae; phylum Streptophyta; class Pinopsida; order Pinales; family Pinaceae; genus Pseudotsuga; species Pseudotsuga menziesii. Next base: position 68,470 of record LPNX011168979.1, read on the forward strand.
AAGTTCAATTCCCCTTACAATTGACGTAGTTGGGGGCATATATCCGAAATCCAATGAGTTGGGGATTGGTGTGACCCAGGTCGAATGTGATCCCATAGTGGTTTTGATGGCTTGGATGCCCCTTGGTCATGGTTTCTTCAAAGTCTGTGAAAACAGATTATTTTGGGTTTACGAGTATAGGACAGTTGGAGGTCGGGACTCAGACTCTCAACTCTCCAATTCTATGCTTTAGTGTCTCCCTAATTTCTATTTCCTCCAGAAGATTATGCAGAGCTAAGTTGTCGACTTGGCTGTCGTGAATTTATAGGAATGTATAGCATTTTACACTTGTGTAACATTTTATATGTGGATAAAAGTTAAATGTGTTTCTTGTTGGAGTTCCTTCTCGTTCTATAAATATAAGGGTTTAAAATTTCTCCATCCAAAATGTTGTTTGAAATTTGTAATGTATTATGCGATTGCGTTTCCCCCAGACTAAGCCTCCAATACTCAATAGATGTAACCTTAAAAAACCCATTATTTAAATGAAATCACAACCAAAATAATCTATACTTTTCATAGTCTAGGACCACAACTTCGTTTGGGCGGAGGTGTAAGAAGAAAGAACCTTGTATCTGAGTTCCAAATCTGTCAATGTTATTTATCTGTCGTGAATTGTAAACATTAGGTTGAAAGAAAGAACCACATTTGAATATAAGTGTTTGAATTGTTCCAATTTCCTTAATGAAACAAATAGTTGAAAGGATAAAATATTTAACACCCGACACTATAAATGTTGTAGACTCTGACCCCTTCATTTTCCTGTCATCCTTCTAATAATGGAAACAAGAAGTACAAGTTGTCTACCAATATATCTAAGCAAGGGAATCCCTCGACGAACGTTCATGAATGAGGGACTCGGAGTGCAATGATCTAGCAAAGAACATGATTTCAACATCCTTGTTGTCACAAACCTCCCAAACATGTGTTTATTATTTGTCTTCCTTATTGACTTTGGTAGAAACTAGACACCCAACTTGTAGTGATATTTGTTGGAGAATTTAAAGTTCTTCTTTATAGTGGACTAATAAATACTTAACCTTTTTAATAGGGCTGATAAACTCCATATAGATTGGAGGGACTATCCATAATCTACCTAAACTTGGGGATTTTGTTTGATCACTTTGAATTGGGCTATAAACTCGATATACATTGGAGGGACTATCCATAGTCCACCTAAAATTGGGGCCTTTGTTTGATCACTTTGATTCGAGCATGTGGGGAGGACATGATTCGATTCTAAAAATAACTTCTAAATTTAGGGTTAATAAAAAAGTTTCTCACTAAAAGCATTAGGTATTACATTCCGGGGTTTTTCTTTTAGGTAGGCCCAATCACACTTGACCAATAGAGCCACCATCAAGCTGAATCAATCCTCCATTCAAAGGTCCTTCCAAATTCCAATGCCTTATTTTATCAATGACCTAACAACGGAGTATTTCACTGGCCCCACAAAATTGTCCCTTATCTAAGTTCAATAAACTATATGCTCCAGGGACCACTAGAGTACATGGTTACCTCACTAATTCCATGTAAATGTTGAATCACTTAGGATTTCTTCTTATTGTCATTTTTTTCTATACAGTGTTTTTAATAAATAATAAAATTTTGTTGTACACTTACAGTTTCAAATGAAAAGAATGATTTATTTTTAGATGTCAACGTTGAAGGGTTCAATTTCTCACAACCTTTCAAAATGAAATGGCACCCTACCCTTCAAATTTGATCCCTGTATGGAACTTTGTGGCCATTCCAATATTTTTAGTACACTATCATCATGGTGTTGGAACTTTTAAGAATGACAAGAACAAAGGACAAGGACAGTGACAAGAACATGTAGATTGTCTTTTAAAATATTAGCCACAATGACAACGATGTGGAATAAAACCAATCGCAGGTTCGAATTTTCGTCGTTTGTCAAATGAATTTTTTATTATTCAACAATTTTTGACACTTTGACGGTGTTTAGTTACATCATAATCATTTGGCTTAGTTCAGTTAAGTGACATCTCCGTGCATTGAGAACTATTATATTTACAACAAATTTTTGGAATGAAAACAATCGCGATTGGCTACTGCAGCCTGCACATGCAGTGATGCACCCACGGGCCACGACTAATATTATTTGGTCTCAATAGAATCTATTGAATCTTCGTACACAATAGTCCAGGGTTTAATTACCAACTTTACCAATTTGACAGTGTGATTTTGATAGTTTATATTCCAGTCAATTCCGGCGTGGCCCATTCAGGCCTGGAATTTGACGCCCTACAGAACTTTTTTTTATTTTCAAAACGTATTTGACTGGTTAAAAAAATTTGGAAACGTTAACAGCTACTTTTAGCAAATATTTCAAATAGACAGGTATTAAGTTAGGTCTCCCGTCATAATTTATGGGTTAGGTTAGTATATATCCAAATCGGAATTGGGTTTCTACTATTTGTGGTGCCTGTATATATAACAGTGGATATATTCATTGTTCTGGACATGTGTCAAAGGCAGGTTATTAAAATTTGGATGAGTAGCCTATGTTCATGTTCTGTTGTTGGGAAGCATTATGTGCAGTGAGTGATGAGCACAACAGCTGAGTTGTATGGTGTTATGGGCCTGTCAAACTGCCTTGTTGTGTTGTTCATGTTTACGTCATTTATTTTTACTCCCAAGTCCAAAGTCATCTCATAAAATTTACTTTGATGTTATTTGGAATGGAAGGTATCATTTAAAAGGTTTCTTCCTGAACTTTCGAGTATAAAAGCAAGTGATTGGAGATGCATAGTAGAAATAAAGTTGGCCAAATTTACTTTTATATTTACAGATTTAAAAGTTATATATATAAAGATTGGAGTAAATTTTTTTAATGGAAAATAGATTGTTTTTAAAAGTAATCAATTCTGTAAACATCCTTTCTTAATATTCTTAAATTAAATAGGTCAAATTAAATTTATATGTTAAACATTCTCCTTTAAGGAATAGAAATTTCTACCATCTAATATTGACCGCTACAATATAATTTATCGCGTACAACTCCATTCTTCCATTGAAGATATCTACTCACACTCACAAGCATTGTTCATTTCACATCAAAATGATACACTTATTCCGTGGAATCCTTTAGAGAGGATGACCATTCGGAGGCGATTCGGGGAATTCAGGAATTCTAGGAAGTTAAGGATTGAAAATGTTGATTTGAAATAGAATATAATAAAATCAATAATAAATTTAATGTATTTATCTGGTAATTTTAATATTATAAAAAAAAATGAAAACATAATTTTTTTATATAAAAGAAAGATTTTGTTATATATATATTCAATGTTTATAACATTTTGATTTATTAAATACATTTTTTAATTTCTCTCAAAATAGATAAAAAAAGTTGACACATTAATTTGATGAAAAACCGACTCATATTAAAAACATAAAACTCATAAAATTTTGTAAGTTTTAATTTGACAAGTAACAAAAATTTGAAGGCCTCGACCCATTCATCAAAATTGGAAGGATTTGGGATCATCACATCTTCATTAAATTGGAAGGGTTTAGAAAACCTATCTATAAAGTTGTTCAAGACATTTTAATTCTAAGAAAAATAAATATATTTAAATCAACCAATGGTTTTACCAAGAGTAGATCCTAAAAATTGGTATGGGTACTATTCTTTGTACAAAAATAACATTTTAAAATTAGTATGGGTTATTATTCTTTGTACCAAAATAACCTTTAGAATTTGTATGGGTTACTAGTGTTTGTAACAAAACACTTTACTATATGTGCATCAAAACATTGTCTAAACCTCTCTCTCTTGAGAGGTTTATTGAGTCATTTTCTATCAAGTTTAACTAATTTTAATTCCTTTAAAACTATTAGGCACATATTCTTTCTAGCCTATACAATTTGATAGTCAACTCTTTCACTTTTTAGTGTTCTATAAACTTGGTTTATTTTTGGTTCGTTAAATCTTGCCTCCGGTGATATCTATCTTAAATCTTTATTTATGAATGAAATTAGTTCCATGTCTATATGGCATAGTGTGGATCCTACTATATGTAGAATCAGTGTCAGGGGCAAGAAGTGGTGATCATGCTACTTTATATCAACCATCATATTTAAAAAGCGTTGAAAATGACATTGATCTACATATATTAACCATTTATTAAAATGTAGTTATGCTCTTTTATAAAGTAGAAAATTTGCTATTTCTCATGGGGCTTTAAATAGATGGTGATCGGGTGTACTTTTAAAACACCCCTTATGATTGGGTATATTGTTAAGGCACTCTTTCTGTAAGACCATCGACTTTAAATAGATGGTGTTTGCGTGTACTTTTAAAACACCCCTTATGATTGGGCATATTGTTAAGGCACTCTTTCTGTAAAATCATGGGTTCTAAATATTATAGGTACGATTCTAAAATAAAACTACAATTCCTCTATTAATTATTTATAAAAATTCTCTATTAATTATTTATAACCAATATTCTCTTTAACGTCATCACTCCCCTTCCCCTCTTAAATAATATGCTAATGGTATGGAAAGTTGTACATGATTTCCTTTTCATTGAATATTTTTTCGAAGAGACCTAATGAGAAAAAATGCCCTCAAAAGGAGAATCTTTGGGGCTGATGCACAATCATGGACTCCTTTAAGGACACTTTAGATGCCACATAGTACTGGAATAAATGGAAAACTCTGATTTTAGGTGACAATTAGGGGTACGTCCCTAACTTATTTGAAGATGAAGTAAAAAGAGAAAAGATAGGTAATTGAATCAACTTTCATAATATATAGCATTTGTACAGAGAAAATGTGTGCAAATGATTATAAAATTAGTTTCCGTGAAAGTGGGTTTTCAAATTTTCAGCACATCTTAACATATATGTTTGTGCGGGTGCAGCAATATATGAGGTAAATGATGTCCATCTGGGATAAAATCTTGTAGACATATAAAGGACATATGGGCCTAGTGCAACACTATTTATTCGGAATTTTTCATGAATTAATTTTTTTATTATTAATTATTGAAGTCAGAAAAGCTTGAAATTAAAACCTTATGTGTGGGTGCAACACTTTAGGGGAAAAAATTAATGAAATCCTTGATTTCTTAATATAAGATCACAGAGCTTGATCTCGTCTAGTGCACCATATAGTTTTTATGGGAAATGGTGATGAAAATCAAAAGTTATATAACAAACAATCGATGTATGTATTTTTGAAAACTAACGTGTGTCATTTAGAAAAATAATTATAAATAAAAAAACATAGTTTTGAAGGAAAAAATTATGTATTCAGAATCATCAGTTCGTACTCCACCATATCATACATTTTCATAAAAAAATATTGTGTTTGTCATATCAAAACATGGGATGTAATCTGAGCATATTGATAGAGTTCTAAAAGACAAGCAATAGCCCTGGTTGATTTGTCCTCTAGCCAATAGGTTCGGTGTTCTGAAGCTGCTTCCAAACCTAATGCCAAACCTTAATCCCGCCAATTATTTAAATTTTCAAATAACGCATATGCGATATAGATTATCCATATCGCATATGCGATATAATGCATATGCGATATGGATAAGCTATATCGCATATGCGTTATGGATTATTCATATCGCATATGCGTTATATCGCATATGCGATACATAGAATTACATTCAAAGCTAATTTATGTGGTATGGCTTCTAGATTCACAATGTCACTAGCTACTTCAAAGTTGTATGGGTGGTGGGTTCCCACTATAGATTAATTGATGGATGTTCTTTAATGTTGCTAGCATAATTGAACTAGGTAAATTCTAATGGTTCTATATAGGTAATTTTAATCTAATTTGTTTTTTTCCTAACACATCATTGTTCACCACCCTCATCCTCATCATCATCACCGCCCTCATCGTCATCATCATCATCATCACCCTCATCCTCATCATCATCATCATCACCCTTATCCTCATCTTCATCATCATCATCATATAGTCATCATCCTCCTCCTCCTCCTCCTCACCATCATTGTTCATCATCATCGTCATCACCATCACCCTCATCAGCTTCATCATCATCATCATCACCCTCATCCTCATTAGCATCGTCATGGTCATCATGGTCATCATCATCATCATCAGATGTCATCGTGCCCTCATCCTCATCCTCCTCCTCCTCATCATCATCCTCATCCTCCTCCTCCTCATCATCAGCATCACCCTCATCCTCATCAACTTCATCATGGTAATCATCATCATCCTCATCCTCATCCTCATCGTCGTCAACCTCATCATCATCATCACCCTCATCCTCCTCATCATCATCATCATCCTCATCCTAATCATGATCATCATGGTCATCATCATCATCATCATCATCAGCAGCATCATCATCCTCAACATCATCACCATTGTCATCCTCAACATCATCAGCATCCTCATCCTCATCATCATCATAATCCTCATCCTCATCATCATCACGTTCATCACCCTCCTCCTCCTCCTCCTCTTCCTCCTCCTCCTCATCATCATCATCATTGTCATCATCATCATGGTCATCATCTTCATCGACACCCTCATCCCCAACATCATTAGCATCCTCATCATCCTCATCATCATCATAATCCTCATCCTCATCACCATCACGTTCATCACCCTCATCATCATCATCATCATCATCATCATCATCATGGTCATCATCACCCTCATCATCATCATCATCATGGTCATCATCATCATCATGCTCAGATCATCTTCATCGACAGCCTCATCCTCAACATCATCAACATCCTCATCATCATCATCATCATAATCATCATCCTCATCATCATCACGTTCATCACCCTCATCATCATCATCATCAGATGCATCATTGTCATCATCTTCATCGACACTCTCATCCTCAACATCATCATCATTGTCATCATCATCATTGTCATCATCTTCATCATGGTCATCATGGTCATCATCATCATCATGGCCATCGTCATCATGGTCATCATCATCATCATGGTCATCATGGTCATCATCATCATCATGGTCATCATCATGGTCATCATCATCATCATGGTCATCATCATCTTCATCGACACCCTCATCCTCAACATCATCATCATTGTCATCATCATCATCATGGTCATCATGGTCATCATCATCATCATGGTCATCGTCATCATGGTCATCAACATCATCATGTTCATCATGGTCATCATCATCATCATGGTCATCGTCATCATGGTCATCATCATGATCATCATCATCCTCATCACCCTCATAATCCTCATCCTCATCATCATGGTCATCATCATCATCATCATCATCATCATGGTCATCATCATCATCATCATCATCATCATGGTCATCATCATCTTCATCGACACCCTCATCCTCAACATCATCATCGTTGTCATCATCATCATCATGGTCATCGTGGTCATCATCATCATCATGGTCATCGTCATCATGGTCATGATCATCATCATGGTCATCGTCATCATAGTCATCATCATCATCATGGTCATCATGGTCATCATCATCATCATGGTCATCGTCATCATGGTCATCATCATGGTCATCATCATCCTCATCGCCCTCATAGTCCTCATCCTCATCACCCTCACAATCATCATCGTTCATCACCCTCATCCTCATCATCATCATCATGGTCATCATGGTCATCATCATCATCATGGTCATCGTCATCATGGTCATCATCATCATCATGTTCATCATGGTCATCATCATCATCATGGTCATAGTCATCATGGTCATCATCATGGTCATCATCATCCTCATCATCCTCATAATCCTGATCCTCATCACCCTCAGAATCATCATCGTTCATCACCCTCATCCTCATCATCATCATCATGGTCATCATCATCTTCATCGACACCCTCATCCTCAACATCATCATCATTGTCATCATCATCATCATGGTCATCATGGTCATCATCATCATCATGGTCATCGTCATCATGGTCATCATCATCATCATGGTCATCATGGTCATCATCATCATCATGGTCATCGTCATCATGGTCATCATCATGGTCATCATCATCCTCATCGCCCTCATAGTCCTCATCCTCATCACCCTCACAATCATCATCGTTCATCACCCTCATCCTCATCATCATCATCATGGTCATCATGGTCATCATCATCATCATGGTCATCGTCATCATGGTCATCATCATCATCATGTTCATCATGGTCATCATCATCATCATGGTCATAGTCATCATGGTCATCATCATGGTCATCATCATCCTCATCATCCTCATAATCCTGATCCTCATCACCCTCAGAATCATCATCGTTCATCACCCTCATCCTCATCATCATCATCATGGTCATCATCATCTTCATCGACACCCTCATCCTCAACATCATCATCATTGTCATCATCATCATCATGGTCATCATGGTCATCATCATCATCATGGTCATCGCCATAATGGTCATCATCATCATCATGGTCATCGTCATCATGGTCATCATCATCCTCATCACCCTCACAATCATCATCGTTCATCACCCTCAGAATCATCATCGTTCATCACCCTCATCCTCATCATCATCATCATGGTAATCATCATCATCATCATCATCATCATGGTCATCATCATCTTCATCGACACCCTCATCCTCAACATCATCATCATTGCATCATCATCATTGTCATCATCATCATCATGGTCATCATGGTCATCATCATCATCATGGTCATCATCATCATCATGCTCATCATGCTCATCATCATCATCATCATGGTCATCATCATGCTCATCATCATCATGGTCATCATCATCATCATCATGGTCATCATCATGCTCATCATCATCATCATCATGGTCATCATGTTCATCATCATCCTCATGGTCATCGTCATCATGGTCATCATCATCATCATGCTCATCATGCTCATCATCATCATCATGGTCATCGTCATCATGGTCATCATCATGGTCATCATCATCCTCATCACCCTCACAGTCCTCATCCTCATCACCCTCACAATCATGGTCATCGTCATCATGGTCATCATCATGGTCATCATCATCCTCATCACCCTCACAGTCCTCATCCTCATCACCCTCACAATCATGGTCATCGTCATCATGGTCATCATCATGGTCATCATCATCCTCATCACCCTCACAGTCCTCATCCTCATCACCCTCACAATCATGGTCATCGTCATCATGGTCATCATCCTCCTCATCACCCTCACAATCATCATCGTTCATCACCCTCACAATCATCATCTTTCATCACCCTCATCCTCATCATCATCATCATCATGGTCATCATCATCTTCATCGACACCATCATCCTCAACATCATCATCATTGTCATCATCATCATTTTCATCATCATCATCATGGTCATCATGGTCATCATCATCATCATCATGGTCATCGTCATCATGGTCATCATCATCATCATGGTCATCATGGTCATCATCATCATCATCGTCATCGTCATCATCGTCATCATCATCCTCATCACCCTCATAGTCCTCATCCTCATCCCCCTCACAATCATCATCGTTCATCACCCTCATCCTCATCATCATCATCATGGTCATCATGGTCATCATCATCATCATGGTCATCGTCACCATCCTCGTCCTCATCATCATCATCATCACCATCCTTGTCATCATCATCATCATCATCATCATCATCCGTCATCCTCATCATCACCATCACCCTCATCCTCATCATCAGATCATCATAGTCATCATCCTCCTCATCATCACCATCATTGTTCACCATCATCTTCATCGTCACCGTCATCCTCATCATCAGATCATCATAGTCATCATCCTCCTCATCATCACCATCATTGTTCACCATCATCTTCATCGTCACCGTCATCCTCATCATCATCATCATCACCATCACCCTCATCCTCATCATCATCATCATCATAGTCATCATCCTCCTCATCATCACCATCATCCTCATCCTCATCATCATCATCTTGCTAACAACTGAATGTTTAGTTTCTGAGATAATGAAATATATTGATCTGAACAAAGAATAAGTATTCAAGAAAGTTCTTCATATCCAATTAATATTTTAATGTAACAAAAACAAAGAATAAGACTTGCAACCACTTAGTATAAGAAAGTTCTTGATGTCCAGTTACTATTTTAACTAAACAAGAACATTAAGGTTATTTTAAGCCAATAAACCAATAGATTCCATGGATGTTTGTCTTAAAGTTCACTTTTAATTATGTGTATGGACTTGTTTGATATTTATTTTGATTCCAGTTATTTTATTTTCAAATAACACATTTTGATTGAGAACTACATCGCATATGCGATATATCATATATGCAATAAATCGCATATGCGATATATCGCATATGCGATATGAAAAACCCCAATCCCTCCATCAAAAAAGCTAAAGTTCAATATCGCATATGCGATATATCGCAGGTGCGTTATATCGAAAATGCGATTTATATTTTATAGAAAATGTAGGGTGGTGTTGTGTTGGCCACCTTTAACGTATCAAAAGACATAATTCGTCTGAACCCGCACAGAGAATTGTTGGACATGCAAATTTTTATCATTACTTACATAATTGCATAGTTTTGTACAGGTTTGGGTGGATTTCAATGGGGAATGTACGTAATAGAGGAAGAAAGTCAGCAAGGAAGGTGCTTACACCAGAAGAAGCAGAAAATAAAAAGCAAAAAAAAAGGGAAGATTCAAGAAATCGTCGGCATTCATTAGATGAGCAAATAGTTTCCATTCCCCCTCAAGAGATACCTGACCTAGAGGCTAAGGAAGATAATGCAACATTAAAAGAAGTTGTTTATACAAAAGTTGATATTATTCATCCATTAGTAGACGGTCAATCTTCTGAACAGTTCAATAATTATGTTACTCCCGATGCAAATGTGACTCAGCAACAACCATGTTTGGTGGTTCAATCTCCTAGTTGAAGTTGTGAGCCGATAGTGGATGTAAACGTCACTCCAGCATTTCAAACGGCAAAAAATTTTGCATCAAAACGAAAGAGAACTCCTAAATGAATACAAGTGGACGAGAGCGGATTGACTTCCATGGAAGGTAAGGTGGCTAAATGCACTATCCTTCTTCATTCTTCTCAAATAATGAAACGATATTTTGATAACAAATCCGAAGCCGGTAAATGCCAAATGTTTTTAGCTTTGCTTAAATCTAGAAATATGGCAACTATTAGAAGAAATTTAGGCATAACAATAATGAAGAATATGGAATCAAGTAATCACATTGTTAAATCTCTTGCTGCTGCATTCACATCAATTGGTAAAAAAACTCTTTCAAAAGACTATAATGTGGCTCGTCGTGTATTGGCTGAATCAATTGTATGTAGATCCACAAGGCAACGTCGTTTACTTAAATGCACATCAGAAATTGTTCCTTTACATCCAACGACTCTTAAAAAATATTCAGTAAGAAGAGACAACCTTGATGTAGAGGGAAAAATGGAAACATTATGGCCATTTAGTGGTAGACTGCCCTGCAAAGACATGAAGTTAGTCGAAGCAGTGAAGGGCCTAGTGCAAACGTTTTGGCATGATAACTCTAGGCCTTCTTCTAACATGAAGGATGTGTTAAAACATTGTAGGGGTTCTCATCACACTGAACCTCATGTTAAGCATTATATTGACATGACAGAAACTCAATTCTTCGAGATGTTTAAAGTTGCCCATGTAGAGCTAAGGCTCGGGCAAAGATCTTTTGAAAAATGCAAGCCTTGGTATGTTAGAATCAATACCATCCGGAACACTTGTTGTTGTAGATACCACATAGAGTTTGACCTATATTACCATACATTTGCACATATACGTCGTTTTTTGCATCCTAACCATGTGTAGGAATGCTCAAGTACAGTGCCGCCAATTTCATCCAGAGATTTCATCCATAGCCTCATGTGTCCGAGGCAAGATAGGTAGACACATTACTTAAAACAATGTGTAGACGGTTCTTGCAACAATTGTGGTGGGCTATCCTTATGGTCTGATTGCATCCATGAAAGTGAAGATCAAGCATTCGGGAATGCAATTGTTGAGAAGCAGAACTATCAGTATGAGACATATCAGCTAAATGATGGGAAAGAAAGCAGGAAGATTAAATTGGTGACTTCACAGGTAAATTCTTGAATATTGACAAATTAATATTCATGTGTACACACACATTTTTTTATGTGGTTTACTGACATATATTAATATTCATGTACCAGGTTCGAGTATGTGATTTTATTCCAGAGTTTCGTGGAAAGATCAAACATTACATTCAACATGTCGATATGGTACGGTGGCAAGATGAGCAATTCAGAATATGTCGGGACACCTTCCCTCTCGGAACAATACTGTAAGTGGTTGACTTTGCTGAAAATTACACCCTACAACCACAAAATGAAATTCAAAGTCAATACTATCACTCAGAGCAGGTGAGCATAATGGTGCATATCACGTATCGACATGGGCAAGATAGTAGTGAAGAGGAATGTGCGATACTAAAAGAAAGTCACTTCTACATAAGTGACGACCGGACCCATGACATCCATTATGTGCAACATTGCTTTAAATTATTCTATGACCACGTGATAGCTATGGATATACCATTTTATTGTCATATCATTCGGTCAGATGGTTGTGCTGGACAGTTCAAGAATGCACGTGTATTTGAATGGTTGTGTTTGTTGCACCTAAAATACAAGGTGCCACATGTATGGAACTACTTTGAAACTGGTCATGGAAAAGCAGAGCACGATGGTGCTGGTGCATGCATTAAAACTGCCCTTCGAAGGGAAGAGATGAAATTTACAGGTGCTCGCCTTCGAGACGCAGCATCTATAGTCCAATGGTGTGCATCTGTCATGGGAGAACAAGCAACAAGGAAACACTTAGTGCGAAGAATATTCTAGGAGGTTACAAATGTGGACCGATCACAAAAACCTCGGGTGAACAAAGTGCATGGAACTCGATAGTTTCATTCAATCAGAAGCTCAGACAACTCGGCCCTACAAATTTGGACAATATTGAAGGCTTGCTTTTGCAGTTCTTGTAGAATTGGTGAATGGGATGATTGTGAGCATACTGATACCGTTGATACATGGGAACGAGTGACACTTGGTACCAATTTCAACGGGGGCAATGAAATAGACATTTGGAAGATGATCAGACACATATTTCTAGAGACTATGATCACATATCGGATCTCATACACGCAAGTACATGAGTAGTACACCTAAATAAGAAAATGACCCGCTATGTAAATTTTTTACTTGAACTTTGTATAATTTAATTTATGCAGAAATTAGATATGCAAGACCTTATTTACAAAATGTAAATTGTTAACTCGACCTATTTCTTTTCACAGGTCAGATATATGCACTGGTTGCCCCAAAAAATAATGAATGGGGTTCTGACTATTGGTTGGCACGTTGCTTAGAGGGGAAACAAACCCTTCTAGAACTTGTTACAGATGATGAAAATATTGAATTCCCAACCGGCTCGATGGTTATAAAAGGGGAGTACTTGACACTTGCAGCACAATAGAAAAGGAAGGGTGGGTATGTATATTAGGATTATAGAGCAGGAGCTATTGTATACCACTTCACCAACCTAGTAGTTGGTACAAACATCAAGCTCCACACACTTGCTCACAAAAATAGGTCACATGTATGATACTTGCTACCTCACATAGAGCACGAAAGATTGATGGACACTATCAGCACCAGAGATGATCCGGATGGCCTACTTGTATGGGTGCATTGTCAGGTGCGTTATTTAAACCATGTTTGCACATTTTCATTGGGTTCTCTTTTCTTTCTTATGATGTTACTAATGTATAGCCTTTGGTGTGCCTAGGATACAAACACCATCTACGGCACATTGGAGGTGCCAAGAATGGTGTCTTTAGACACCACCAAATTTAGTTCAGAAAATAACAAGTTCTCGAGTTGTTGAAATTTACATTTCTTGATGTTTTTAGTTTAATATATATATGTACATTTAATTAGGAGAGGCAACTAGAAACACATGATCACCATCACCCTGAATGCACCTACTAGGCTTTCATGAGTCACCAATACTTGCATGCTGCAACCAGGGTCAAGACAAGTTATTTTATGTCCAACTAGGGTTTGGAGAGCAATTATGCAAGTTAGGATCTAGTGAACTAGAAACACATGAGAACCAATACTTGAGATGTCCACCTAGGGTTTGGTGAGCAATCATGCAAGTTAGGAGAGTCACCAATACTTGCATCTACAAACACATGAACACCTTGATACTTGCATGTACAAACTAAACACTAAACATACATGTCTCAAAAAGGTCACTAAACACACATTTATATCTAGAATTATTTTCCCATGGTAGCTTACATATCAAAGTCATGGGTTTCCTTGATGGTGCATATCAAAGTGATCCGGATTTTAGTATCACAGGGCATCTTATTTTTGTAAATGATATATATATATGCATGCTAGTAAGTATAAAGTTGGAGCTGGAATTGGAATGTGCACAACTTTGGATAACTAATGGCCTCAATGCTCTTGATAAAATGTGCTTTCAACGGTGCTGTAAAAACTCTCTAGGTTTTTGTTCACTAGGATCTCACTATAAATTGTCATGATGTTAAACAAGACGTAATTGGAGTGCAAATACTGCTACTCTTTAGTACATTTATTTTAGGAGAGTCAACTACAAACACTTGAGATCACCAATACTTGCACATGCACCAACTAGGGTTTCACATGAGTCACCAAGTTGTGCATGCTCCAAATAGGGTCAAGACAAGGTATGAGATGTCCAACTAGGTTTTGGTGCGTAAGTTAGGAGAGTGAACTACAAACACATGATCACCAATACTTGCATGCTCCAACTAGGGTCAAGACACAGTCATAGATGTCCAACTAGGGTTTGGTGAGCAATCATGCAAGTCAGGAGAGTCAACTACAAACACATGAGATCACCAATACTTGCACATGCACCAACTAGGGTTTCATGAGTCAACAAGTTGTGGCATGCTCCAACTAGGGTCAAGACAAGGTATGAGACATGTCCAACTAGGGTTTGGTGAGCAATCATGCAAGTTAGGCTCGAGTCAACTACAAACACATGAGATCGTGCCAATACTTGCACATGCACAACAACATTATTGGGAACTAAACATTATTGTGGCATGCTCCAACTAGGGTCAAGACAAGGTATGAGATACATCCAACTAGGGTTTGGTGTGTAATCATGCAAGTTAGGAGAGTGAACTACAAACACATGATCACCAATACTTGCATGATCCAACTAGGGTCAAGACAAGGTCATAGATGTCCAACTAGGGTTTGGTGAGCAATCATGCAAGTCAAGAGAGTCAACTACAAACACATGAGATCACCAATACTTGCACATGCACCAACTAGGGTTTCATGAGTCACCAAGTTGTGGCGTGCTCCAACTAGGGTCAAGACAAGGTATGAGACATGTCCAACTAGGGTTTGGTGAGAAACCATGCAAGTTAGGCTTGAGAGTCAACTACAAACACATGAGATCGTGCCAATACTTGCACATGCAGAACAACATTATTGGGATCTAAACATGTTATTGTGGCATGCTCCAACTAGGGTCAAGACAAGGTATGAGATACATCCAACTAGGGTTTGGTGTGTAATCATGCAAGTTAGGAGAGTGAACTACAAACACATGATCACCAATACTTGCATGCTCCAACTAGGGTCAAGACAAGGTCATAGATGTCCAACTAGGGTTTGGTGAGAAATCATGCAAGTTAGGAGAGTCAACTACAAACACATGAGATCACAAATACTTGCACATGCACCAACTAGTTTTTCATGAGTCACCAAGTTGTGCATGCTCCAACTAGGGTCAAGACAAGGTATGAGATGTCGAACTAGGGTTTGGAAAGCAATCATTCAAGTTAGGCTCGAGTGAACTACAAAAACATGAGATCGTGCCAAGACTTGCACATGCACAACAACATTATTGGGAACTAAACATTATTGTGGCATGCTCCAACTATGATCAAGACAAGGTATGAAATACATCCAACTAGGGTTTGGTGCATAATCATGCAAGTTAGGAGAGTGAACTACAAACACATGATCACCAATACTTGCATGCTCCAACTAGGGTCAAGACACAGTCATAGATGTCCAACTAGGGTTTGGTGAGCAATCATGCATGTGAGGAGATTCAACTACAAACACATCAGAGATCACCAATACTTGCACATGCTCCAACTAGGGTCAAGAAAAGGTATGAGACATGTCCAACTAGGGTTTGGTGAGAAACCATGCAAGTTAGGATCGAGAGTCAACTACAAACACATGAGATCATGCTAATACTTGCACATGCACAACAACATTATTGGGAACTAAACATGTTATAGTGGCATGCTACAACTAGGGTCAAGACAAGGTATGGGGTGTACATCCAACTAGGGTTTGGTGTGTAATAATGCAAGTTAGGAGAGTGAACTACAAACACATGATCACCAATACTTGCATGCTCAAACTAAGGTCAAGACAAGGTCATAGATGTCCAACTAGGGTTTGGCGAGCAATCATGCAAGTTAGGAGAGTCAACTACAAACACATGAGATCACAAATACTTGCACATGCACCAACTAGTTTTTCATGAGTCACCAAGTTGTGCATGCTCCAACTAGGGTCAAGACAAGGTATGAGATGTCAAACTAGGGTTTGGCGAGCAATCATGCAAGTTAGGCTCGAGTCAACTACAAAAACATGAGATCGTGCCAAGACTTGCACATGCACAACAACATTATTGGGAACTAAACATTATTGTGGCATGCTCCAACTATGGTCAAGAAAAGGTATGAGATACATCCAACTAGGGTTTGGTGCGTAATCATGCAAGTTAGGAGAGTGAACTACAAACACATGATCACCAATACTTGCATGCTCCAACTAGGGTCAAGACACAGTCATAGATGTCCAACTAGGGTTTGGTGAGCAATCATGCAAGTGAGGAGAGTCAACTACAAACACATGAGAGATCACCAATACTTGCACATGCTCCAACTAGGGTCAAGACAAGGTATGAGATGTCCAACTAGGGTTTGGTGACCAATCATGCAGGTTAGGCTCGAGTCAACTACAAACACATGAGATCGTGCCAATACTTGCACATGCACAACAACATTATTGGGAACTAAACATTATTGTGGCATGCTCCAACTAGGGTCAAGACAAGGTATGAGATGTACATCCAACTAGGGTTTGGTGTGTAATCATGCAAGTTAGGAGAGTGAACTACAAACACATGATCACCAATACTTGCATGATCCAACTAGGGTCAAGACAAGGTCATAGATGTCCAACTAGGGTTTGGTGAGCAATCATGCAAGTCATGAGACATGTGCTTTATGAGACGGAACAAGGTAGGGTAATGTATGTGGTAAGTCATGAGATGTGCTTTATGGTATGATGTTAACTTGTCGTAGGGTAATGTAGAGTATGTTAAATTCTGTGTACATGTCAGAATTGTATCTAGTATGTTAGTGTTTGTTACTGTGTGTAAATTAGGGTATATATATACATGTTATTGTACATGTGTTAGAATTGTATGATGTTAAAAAGTTAATGAGTTGATGAGTCACCAAGTTGCATGGTCTGGAATTAGGGTCTTCAGACAAGGTATGAGAGGGTTTGGTTTGTAATAATGCAAGTCATGAGACATGTGCTTTATGAGACGGAACAAAATAGGGTAATGTACCTGGTAAGTCATGAGATGTGCTTTATGGTATGATGTTAACTTGTCGTAGGGTAATGTAGAGTATCTTAAATTGTGTGTACATGTCAGAATTGTATCTAGTACATGTTAGTGTGTGCTACTGTGTGTAAATTAGGGTATATATGTTATTGTACATGTTAGAATTGTATGATGTTAAAAAGTTGATGAGTTCATGAGTCACCAAGTTGCATGGTATGGAATTAGGGTCTTGAGACAAGGTATGAGATGCCAACTAGGGTTTGGTGCGTAATCATGCAAGTCATGAGACATGTGCTTTATGAGACGGAACAAGGTAGGGTAATGTACCTAGTAAGTCATGAGATGTGCTTTATGGTATGATGTTAACTTGTCGTAGGGTAATGTAGAGTATGTTAAATTGTGTGTACATGTCAGAATTGTATCTAGTATGTTAGTGTGTGTTACTGTGTGTAAATTAAGGTATATATATACATGTTATTGTACATGTGTTAGAATTGTATGATGTTAAAAAGTTGATGAGCCGTTTAAATTCTTCCTTTAAGTAAATTGGAAATTCATTTTTAAGTTAGCACACATGCACGAACCACACATATCATTACATATCACATTGGTCATCCACACATATCATGTTCCAAGACCAATTCAACCATGATATCATGTTCCAAGATCAATTCAACCATATATACATGTATAAATTTGAACCTTGCTTTATATTAAATATATATGTATATAGCAATAATGTTGTACAAAAATTGCCATGCCACATGGCCATAATACAAAATAGTGGATCAAAACGTACATCTGTGTGTACACATATGAACAAAAGGATAAATATATGTACATGCCCCTATACATTATTTCTAGTTATCCCATATTTTGCTGCCACTGCCAAAGTCTTCGGAGAAGTTGAGCTTTCTTTTTTGATTGCTCACTGGTGATCCCCATCGCTGAAGAAGAGGGATAGGTCTCATCAGTGGAGACTGCATTAAAACCAACATTTGTAAGCTAATTTACCAACCTTTAAAAATTCTATATACATTTGTTCAAATTCCTTGAAACCAAAATAACATTTCTACTTACTGTACGTGAGTAAGTAATCTGGGGTCCTGGTGCCTCATTGATAGTGACCCTGATTGGGTGCTCTTCTTGCACCACTTTCTCACTACCAGGCTGCATAAATATATTATATATATGCCAATGTCAGAAAATATGTATATGTACCTTGGGGGGGAGAGGGTCAACAAATATAATTAAAATCATATTTCAAATAATACCTGTGTTTGCGAATCTACCTCTGCATGAGAGGGAATAGACTGCGAGACAATATACTCATCATGGGAAACCTGCATAAAACATGTTACATGTCCAAATGAAGGATACATATTGAATGTTACTTGATCAAAATATGTACACAAACGTACAAAGAATGCGATCTACATAAACATACCTGCTGGCTCGTGAACGGTGGGCCACCGGTTTGGTGCTCTTCACGCATCGGTGCCTCACTAGGGGCCTTCATATAAAGTATCATATATATATATATATATATATATATATATATGTCAATTTCATATCAAATAGTGAATCAGAGACATATATACTACCTGGAAGGAAAATGATGAGATACCAAAGAAAGCGAAACATACATACCTATTTGGGGGGAAGAGGTGGGTTGACAACAACCTCGGTTTGGTGCTCTACAAGCACCACTGTCACAACAGGTTCCTACATAAAGTAACATATGTCAAAGCGATATATGTAAGTTAAAAAATGATTTTTACAAACAAAGGGAAACATAATTAAAAGCATATATATATAATTAAAAGCATATTTCAAATAATACCTGTGGCTGCGAATCTACCTCTGCATGAGAGGGAATAGACTGCGAGACAATATACTCATCATGGGAAACCTGCATAAA
>LPNX011168979.1:93957-123605 GCA_001517045.1 Pseudotsuga menziesii
AATGGGAGCATTCGATTCTTTGACATAGGCACAACTATAAACACTGTATTTCTTTGACAATTATCATAAATTGTTCATTATCTATCATCAAACTCTACCTTGTAATTATTTTGACATAGTATCCCAACACTTAATAAATTATGGTTTAATTGTGGAGTGTAATAAACATATTTAACACTTTTCATACCTTATTTAGTATAGAGTTCCATAGCTCCTTTTACAGAAACCTAAAAGGTTTTTTCATCACCAATATTGATTTTAGATTTGAAACTTTCACCCATTGTAGAAAACAACTTGCGTTTTCTAAATGTTGCATATCGCACTTGCGATATATCGCATATGCGTTTTGTAATGTTCCATATCACATATGCATTTTGTAATGTTACATATCGCATATGCGATATACATTTCCATGAACCTTAGCCTTTTTTTTGGGCTCGAGTTATTCCGATCGTACCATCAATAACGCATATGCGTTCTTGATTTGCACTTCGGAAGTGCTTTTCTGATTTCCTAAGTGGCACCAAAAAGTGGAACCAACTTCGTGCGAGCATCCTTTGTTAATAAGGAAACTTTTCAATATGTTGAGAAAAAGATATTTTTTGGTCAACTCGTCACAATAAATAGAATAAACAATAACTTTGAGGAGGTGACAAATACTATTGCATAACTAGCTGCAATAAATAGAATAAACAATAACTTAAGGAGGTGACAAATGCCATTGCAAAACTAACTGCAATAAATAGAATAAACATTAACTTGAGGCAGTGACAAATGCCATTGCAATGTAGTAGCTTCAAATTTGAATCCTTCAATGCAGTGACTATTTCAACTTTTATAAAAGGGCACAACATGTTTTGCCATGTTAAAAAATTTTAATTTTGTATGTGGTTCTACTTTTTAAATTTATGGATGGTTGAGAATGGACCATTACTAGCAACAAAGGCACAAGTTTAGGAGAGTTTAGCGAATATCACACATTCTATCAACATTATGTATCAAAATTTAAATCCTTATAAAACATTAAAACATTTAACTTAATGTTTAAATTACTATCAAACATTAACATTTAAAATTATTTTAAAATTAAATTTAAATATTATTACCACATTACATGTAATGTAGCTTCTTTCATTAATAATTTATTAAAAACCATAGAGTGAAGATATACAAATTTTAATACTATATTGAAGATTGACTCAATTTCTTTTTAATTATATAATGAAATTTTGTTTTAAATATATTTTAACATAAAAGAACTATTTATTTATTTTAACATGTCAAAGGGTTCAATATATCATAACCTTCAAATATTTGGAGCCCTTCTCTTTTAGACTAGCCATTAATCTGACCCTAAAACTTATTTACTCATTAGTAGGCATGGAATTTGAATTTCCATAGAAAGTTTTTATTTTTATTTTTACACGTATTTGACATGTAAATTTTCGATAAACATGTCAACATTGACATGTAAACAAATATTAAAAAAGTCAATTTGAAGTTTATGAATTTAGATCACCCGTCAAAATTTTTAATACATATGTTAACTACTAAAACTTAGCTAACAATCATTGGCTATTGTGCTGGGTCAGCTCATGGGCTGCCCTTAATTTCTAGTTAATCAAAGAACACATAAATAATAGACTTCTCTATTTCCATGTATGTGTATTGTATTTATTTATATTTTGTGTTTCTAATTGTATTATTAGTCTTCAGCTTTGAGCCTTCAAATTTTTCCAAAGAGAATCTCTAAAATTTTATAATTTACTTAATTAGTAAATTCTATATAAATATTTTACTCATATTTATACATAATATAAAAATATATTTTATTCACATATATATAATATTAAAAATAAATTAACACTCTCAACAAAATTGATTAAACAGTAAAATGACAGACAAAACCGTCATTAAAAATTTATTGACAATCACAAGAAAATTGAATTTCCAAGCATGCTCATCGGACTCCTTACTTCTCCGAATTTCCAAGCATGCCCAAAAGCTGTTGAATACACTCATGTGACAGCTCTCCGGCACACATTCCTCGGAAAAAGCGAGCAATTTGATGGATAAACTTGAGTTTGACCACATAATGTAATAATGAGCCACACAACAATCAAAGGTGTTCTATTCAACGCGAACAACTTCTCGGCATTAACAACAGTAGTAGTGCCCTCTACAAGATGAAAATTTTACTGGCCTACAGCTACATGCTTTACTTGCAAATTTTAGTAGTTGCGAAAGGAGCTGTCCACGGGGACTTTTTGACGCTGTTTAGGGTTTTTTTTTTTTGTTGATTTTTTTTTTCGAAATTTAGTGAATTTCATCTACAAAATTTGTAATTTATGTTGAATTTAATTTACAAAATCTAGCAATGTTTTTGAGTGATTGTAGACTCAGAAATGAAATCAGGTGATCGAAAAACCCTCAAATACTCTAGCAATGTCTTTGAAAGTTTTAAAAAATATATAAAGTTTTATAGCAAAAAAAACTGGTAAAAAACAGCTGTAAACAAAAGTTCAAAAAGTCCCTCTTTAGACAACTAAGTTGTGAAAATCAGTAAGACTGGTCGAAAAAAATCACTGATAACGAATCAGAAGCACATAGACTGCCCGAAACAACGACACATTACTTAGGTTTGGATATCTGTAAAGACATTAAACACTCTGGATATTGTCCAATGCTCGTCACTTTATTACGTAAAACTTATGTTTGCAAAGAGAGTGACATAAAATAAGCACTGGGGATCAGTCAGGAGTCAGGACCGTTTAAATAACACACATGAGGTTAGCCAATGTGTCTTTTTAGATGTTATAAAAAACCTTTATTTTATTATCTCGATACTTGACTTGCTTTCTTCTCTTTTATTAATGAAATTACTCTCTTGTTCTTCTGACAAAATACACATAGAACCTACATGGAGATTCAACACATACATATTTGATACTACGTTCAATATTATGAAACCGGTCCAATGCATAGTAAGTACTGTATTCCAATTCCATATTTGCTTCGATAAAATTTGGGCCGAGCTAGACTGTCTTATTAGTATCCAAACAAAACCGAGACTAGTTATACAAAATCTATGGATACTAAACGAGAGTAGTTATAAAATTGGAGCTCAAAGAAAGAGATCTAAATTTTACATCATGGTCTATAGGAGTCCAAGTTACATCACAGAAGAGGTATGAAAAATGAAGTGCAGATACCCTCAAACCAGGATTAATACAGATGAAATATAAGTATCACTGTTTCATTTTGGACTACCATCTATGCTTTTTTATCTACGGATGAGAATGAGACAAGTGTACTATGCAGATTGATTCTATGGACTTTGTTCAAGATTAAATGAGAATGAGACAAGTGTATTGTCCCCGATTGATTCTGTGGACTTTGTCCAAAATTAATAATTAATAATTTCAAAACAATAAAAAATAGATTGATTTACATGTGATAAGTACAGTTAGTGATAGTTGTAAAACTTAAACAAGTAAGAGCTTAACTCCATTGATTACTATTATTAGATACAACTGTTAGCTTAACTCCAATCATTCTAGAACTATTAGATTAACTTCAATTCTAATCATAGTTATATTGGATAACTATTAGCTTAACTATTAGATACAACTCTAATCACTTAAGACTTAGCCCAACTATTAGCTTAACTTCAACTCTAATCACTCAATGCTTAGTCTAAGTGCATTTGGCATCTAGGAGTCTAGCTAATAAACTCCTCCAAACTCCTAATAAACTCCTGTATCTCATAGTTGGGCATCTATCTAATATACAGTTAGTATTATATGTTTAGGTTTTCCATATAGATATAAAAATAAATAAAAAGTAGCTTAGTTAATATCTAATAAGTACAATTAGTGATAGTTGGAAAAAACAAACTTCACCTTCAAGTATTCTACTATTCAATTATTAGCTTAAATACATTGATGATACAACTATTAGCTTAACTTCAACTCCAATCATGACTTTTACTTGAATTGCAATTGCCAATATATTAACTTTTAAATTAACTATTAGAGAAAACTATTAGCTTAACTCCAATAATTCTACAATTATTAGTTTAAACTCCATGTAGAGCTTATGTGATAGTTGAACTCCATTTGGCACTTCAAAAGTCGAGTTAATGTGCATAAGGCTTAGTCTAAGCTTTATATTAACTTTTAAATTAACTATTATATACAACTATTTGCTTGACTCCAATGATGATACAACTACGACCTTAAAAACTATAAATTAAGTGGTTGTTATATTATCTTAACTATTAGATACACGTAATTGACACATTATTTAGTAAAAAAAAATTAACTAAGTAATATGATTGTTACTAGTAATTAATAAAACTTAAAGGATGCTGAACATGGGCTAAACATACATGAAGAAAATTAAAAGAAATAAGCTCAATAGGAATAGTCCCAGGTGATAATAAAGCGACAATTGTCATTGTCCCTCCAAAACTTGACAATATCACTAGTCTTGAGGTCTCTCCACGTGAGAAAGTTGATCCATTCACGCTCAGCCACATAAGTCTCTCTACTTGGCCCATATTTGAACCTGAATTTTCATTCTCTTCCCTCCCCGCATGCAAATATGGGGAGGAGGAGACCCTTATGATGAAGCATGACTTGTCTCTTCTCATTAGATGTGCTCAAATTGAAAATAGGTCCCTCAACATCCTCCTTGGGGATCTCTAGTCTACACTGTTTATTGTCTGTGTCACTCTCGGTCAGCGTCTTCTGAAACAAGAATTCACGCTGGTTGTGGGACGAGCAAGCTAGTTGGAAGCTTCCCATACTAATGCTCTTCGAAAATATCATCATATAATTTGAACGATATCAAAATTTCCTCCACTCCAACTGCCAAATTGCCAATCCCACACGGTTAAATAGGTGGCCACGGCGTGCATCCCAGCGATAGAAAATCAATTATGGAATCATGGCCATCGCTATCGATGACGGCATGACAGAAACAATCGTAGTCTTGCACCCACCAAAAAAAACATAAAAAGATAGCAACAGAAACTTGGGTAAATTTGCAACAGAAGGGCAACTAAATTTTTTTCTTGTCCAGGGGTTATCAATGATTCAGTGGAATGTGGGAGATTCAGGACTCAGAGTCATCCCAAGTTCCCTCGAATATTCAGATCATGGATGTGGATCTTGGTCCCAATGGGCACGAACCACAGTGGGCCATTGGGATTCCTAGTGCCAAGTTCAACTCGATGAGTCAATACTATGACTCAGGATTCGATGTTCACTTTCAAATCATTTAATGGAATTGGAATGCATTACTGATTCACCAACTTCATTAAATCTTGGTCTGAGCCATGTGATCTCACAACTTACAAGCCACTTGAGTATTTGAGTATATGATGTGAAATTAAATGCTCATATGAGTCATATCTATGGATGGTGAATTGATTTGATAACCCTCCATTGTCAAGGCTCCATAAGGAAAAACTAATGGTGTTGTTTTCTCGGTTACAACTTACATGTTGTAATTTACAATGCATTGAGAAATCTTTGTCGGATTCAAACCTAACATGGTAAAATGGGTATGTAAGTTGCCATATATTTATATTATGACCACCTGGGATGACAGATATTTGCTAGCAGGCTAGCATTAATACATATGAGCAAATTTGCAACGATTTTTTGTTCCTATTTCCACGTTTCATCATCTCAATTACGACAATAACAGTCGCGATGTTTCATGGCACTTATTTCGTCACTATCACGACGAACTTTATGAGTCCTCGATATAGAGACGAAAACTAGTCGGCACGTGTCTTCTATATGGTGGCCGTGAAATTGATTTTTTTTAATTCATTTTCTACGTTTTGTCGCTCTATTGATAAAATTGTCATTCTTATAATGACAAAAATATGGCCAAAAAGTGCTAGGAAAAATTTTGTTTCCATGCAAAACCGTGCAACAGTTTCAGTGAACGTTTGTCCCTCTATCGACGAATTCTGGAATTTGAACAAAAATTTCTTCCACGTAAAACCGTGGAAAACCAATCTGTATCGACGAAATATGCAAGTTGAACAGTAATTTTTCGATGAAACTACATCACTATAGCGGCGATATTCATGGAAAGCCACCTGAGGTTTCGACGGTTTTGTAATACATGCGACGAAATTTCGTTGATATTGCGACGAAAACTGGAGGTTTCAAAAAAATTTAAAAATACGGGGAAAGGCACATTCCTTTCGACGGTTTTGGATCTTCAATAAGTGCTTGTGATTGATGTACAGTCTCATGGAGTTTTTGTGTCTATGGACAAGTGAATCAACAGATACACTTCAAGAACCATCATTCGATAAATCAATACCTTGGATAACTTATCCCATTCAATTATTTCTAGTGGCATGATTATATGCCTAGATTAAATTTTGTAAGCAATTATTCAAAACATATCATCTATTGTATATTGGTCTAATGTACACATTTTGATATCGATTTCTAATTACTTGCAATATTTCCATACTTATTCATCACAGCCAAATAGGTTCCTTATAGAATGGTCTTATTCACACCCTTCGTGCATATGAAAATTGTATGGTTTCATATGGGTCCATTGTGCATCCTATGAACTTCCAAAGTTTTTATCAAGAAGACAAAAAGGTGATAGAAAAGAACAACGACAGAAAGAAAAATCAAGCATAAAATAACATAAACTAAAAATTACAATAATTCTCTCTACCACCATTCAAGTGGGCTATATCATAGATGTTGCAGGTATTACAATGTTATCTGCAATGGAAATTGTTAGCACCATTTATGTCCTATAAAGGTAGTAGGTTCTAGGCTCTAGCTTCTATTGAGATGCATTATTTGCAATTACAAGATCTAGTTCCAGAAGAAAATGTTAAATGGATTGATACGATCAATGGACTAGTTGATGCTACAAGGGATTTTAGTAGTGAAGAATCAAGGTTTGAGAATTTATTACTATATATGTGAAAATATCATCAAATTTGAGATCTGAATTAATAAATAAAATGCTGCTACAAACTTGCAAATGATATGTCTTTTCAAACCAGCAACCAAGATTTATGACAGCAGAATGTTTTAACCTTTATTTAGATTTGAAATAAGGTACACATGAGGCTAAAACTAGGGAAGATCTAGGAATTTCACTTATTAATATGAAGTTTTCAACCCTGCAAATCAACCTTTTAATTATATTTTAGACCAAATTTAATCAGCGCTACAGAGCATATTTCCAGAAGGTAATTCCCATCCACAAACTGGGGCAAACCTACCATCTGATTTGATGTTTTAGGGATTCATTTAATAGATGTAAATGACAAAAAATTTCAGATCTTATAAAACAGAAAATGAAAGATGAATTAAGATTTAAAATGGCATAAAAGCTGTGATTAGTTCCTAACAAATCCAAGTTAGGCAGATGGGGTCAATTGAGGATCTCATGGAGGCTTTAGTGATTAAAGAGTAGATAGGGTTGAATGGTTCAAACCCTTTTCAAAAATCTTCAATAGGAAAATAATAAGCTAGACATTAGATATTTGTCAAACAAGAGCCACGAGGTGGAAATGTCACTGCAATTCCTAAAAATTATTACTACAAGACAAATTATATAGAATGGAAATATACCTCTCTTTGAACCCCAACAAAGCTGCCCATGCCAAACCAAGAAATCTATCATAATACACTTTTAATATAACTACAAATGGTAGCTTCAGAGATGGAGGATAGTGGATAATTTCTCTTACTAGGTTTTAAAACTTGAGACTCCTCTTCCCCATGAGAAGGTTGGAAGAAGCTTGGACGATAGGGAAATCACCTCCATTTCCACCCAAAAAAGGCTTCGCGTGCAATGTTTTGGTTTGGCGGAAAATAAATGGGAACAAAAAATTCCAATATTTTGGTAGAAAATGAAAAATAAAACACAATTTTGAATAGTAATTTAAAGAAGAGATGAAGAAATGGAGCCAAAAGCTGAGAACAAATAGTACTGATAGAGGGAAAGTGGTTAAAAAACAGAGGTGGGCAATGCACAGAGAGAACATAAGAGTCCTAAAAGCAGGGAATGGTACAGCAAGAACACAACAAAGACAGTTAAGTCTGATATTTTTATGTTTCTATACAAACATTGGATAGGAAGCATGATGAAGAGGCTAGAAATGAAAATAGTAAAGTTATATTATACGCCATGTACAAGCAAGTCATACAAAATATTAATGCCAAGGGAGAATGTAGGAAATGCAAGAACCCTTACCTTATCAATCGCCTTTCGCCAGGTCCATTGGTCCATACCGCTTGCAAATAGTTGTCCTAATAAACGGAAAACCACTATGTTGGCTGGAAATTAAATTTATAAATTAAATAAATAATACATTCCTAAACCTATACACAAGTGGTCATTTTGCTACGCATGGAAAATATCAAAATAATCTATGAAATAAAAAATGGGCATACAATTAAATCGGCTAATGATGTCTAGAAAGTGTGTTCTTGGGGTAATTCCACCAAGATACGTGGTTCTGGAATCACATTCCACATGTGCTGTGAAGGAAATAAACAATCAATCTATCCAGCACACATTTTCCACCAGAATATCATCTCACCAGAATATCATCTCAAGTTTCCTCACTAATGTGGAAACTTGTGTTTGTATTTGACAAGATTTCTTTAACCATTGTATTGAAATGAAAACAACACACAAATCTTAAAGTTTAAGACATAAATATATTAAATACACATATAAATCGGTTTTTACTCGAAATGTGTGGACACTATTAATAACACCATCCTGTCAAACAATATAAAACAAAAAAGAGAGGAAAGAGTCATGTTGTCTTACTATATGAATAAAATTTCACTAAATACTCTGGATAAATGTTTGTTATCTATGAAATGTTAACTTTCCAGTAAATAATAACCTGCACGGGTGTGGCTCATTGGTAGTTTAGTTGTTATGAAGTCACTTGTTATAAATATGAGGTCATGAGATCAAATCCCACCCGGGTTTACCTATGTCCCATATCTTGCAGTGGGTGTGTGGCACCTAGGGGTATAGTGGTAGTGGGAATGGATCCCTGGACCCCATGTCACGCAAGTACCAGCCGAGCTCTAGGTGTTGATTCCCCTAGTTAAAAAAAACTTTCCAGTAAATAATATTTAGATATGGAAATATTTGTTCTAATAAATCCACTTTGAAGAGCTCATGGAACGCTTTTGTAGTGCACATATAAATACATTTTTGTTGAATTATAAAAAAAGTAAAGAAACTGTTTAGGGGAGGAAGTTCAGGGATGAGCTTGCAGAGCTATGAGCCTGGGATTGTTGTGAGAATCATTGCATATGATGTTTCCATCTTTATTCGTTCTCCCATTTCATCTTCAATATAGACTTGCGGACCCCGGTGGATCTTTCTTGACCCCTTTTCTATTATTTATTTCTCATCTTTTCTCCTAACAATCCTTACAAACTCGGCGACCAACATCTTTTGAAGGACATCCTCCAACTACAGAGTTAAATTCAAATGCTTAAGAAGCAAAAAACTGAACATGAATTTGTTCTCCTCAGGTTCATGCTTGGGTTTCCTCTGAGGAAGCACTCCAAGGCAGCCCTATAAGGAACACATCACTAACATACAACACGAATATCACTGGATGATCATCAACAACTTTGTAGTAAAGTTTGGAATTCACATCATTCTTGGTGAATCCCAAGCTCATTAAGAACTGCCAATCTGTGCATACCATACGTGGGGGGTTTGCTTCAGTCCATATAATTCCTTCTTTGACATCAATAAGGCATGTTGCAGCTACTTCATCTATGTTGGAGCATATTTCTCCATTCTCACCTGAGTATCCTTCTCCCTCTATATTTATACACTCAACTCCATCTACATGTTATAATCATTTACTCTATGCATCCATACACTATGCTCCCATTCCATCCGATCATCTTGCACTCTATACATCTAGAAACTCTACTTTCTCTACATCTGGACACTCTGTGTCCTCTACATTTGATATCTTGTGCTAAATAAATCTATTACATTTTGCACTGTTTATCCATATGTATCTATCTATACCATTTAAGACTCTCTTTGAGTTTGCAAACTAGATGACTCCATAGCCTATATAATGTGCCCTCCGAGATGCCAATATGGACTACATACTTGATCTTATAGATCCATTTAGAAGTTAGCACTCTCTCCCTTTTAGTTCTTGAAACTATTTTCCACATGATTCTTTATGATGGAATAATACTCATCCATCATGGCATTTTTCCAAGCCTATTGGATTGTTGCTTCATCATAACCGGAAGGCTAAGAATATATGATGTGAGTTATCAATGAAATATAGCTCAAGAATTAGTAAGCTATTTTTTTTCTCTGGATGTACCACTAGACTATTCATGTTTCTCTACATCCTACAAGTTATCATGAAATCATACTAGCTTCAGGATATGACTCACGGAATACGATACTATTGGTTCTTACTATACTGATCACTACAAGATATGTGACTCTCTCTTGTCGATTCAATAAGGAATGTTAATCTTGCTTGTTGGGTCCCTATTGATCTTTTCCTCTTTTCATAAATCATTCAAGTCATTGGAGGTGAGATTTCCTTGATTATATGATCTCAAAAATTTTGATCTCCTTTCCTATCAAGTTATATACCTTGATCTTGAACTTATTGAATACTTTAACCTTAGTGTTCATCACTAGTCAGAATCACATAGTGCAAGATATCATTCAAATATAATATTGTCATTGGTGCACACATACTTGGAGTGTGCTAGAATAAATAATCCTTCTGGAGTTAATCTTCAATCTCATCGAGTTTATCTTTTCTTTCCTTTGTTGATGGAGGCTCATCAACATTGGCAGTTGATGCATGTTGCTTTCCCCTTCTTTTCTTTTGAGTACACTGATAAGCATAGTGTCCAAACTTCTTATAATTGTAGTATTTGATGTTTGAAATACCTATCCCTTTTTGTCCTTGAGTTGGGGTTGATATTTCACATGAATGTTTATTTATAAAATTTACTTTTCCTTTTCCTTCTCTTGCATGGGATACATGATCTTGATTTTATTCCTCTTTAGTTTTATGTAAATTATCCTTGGATTATACTCTGGCCTTGTATTGAATACAATCAACCCATAGTCGATCAAACATGGGTAACTCCTCTCTTCCACAAAAACTCTTGGAAAATGGTTCTCGAGAGGAAGGAAGTCCATTAAGAGTTACCATAAAAATTCCTGCATCATCAATAATTTATCAAATTGCTTTGAGTTGATATCTCAAATAGGAGACCTTGATAAACTAGGTAGCAAGATAATATTAGATGGACATCTTCATGTAATGGAGCTAATAATTCCTTAAGGCTACACTTCTGCTAGTGGTTCTTCTTTTGAACCATCCTATTAGGGATTCATACATTGGATTGGCATTCTTTAGTTCTTGAATGTGAGGAATAAAGTGGTCTTTTACATAATCTATTAATATCCTCTCGGATTTTTCTTCATTAGATTCTTATAATTGGATTTCTCGTCAACATCTTATGGTTTTTAGACATCTTTCTTTACATAATAATGGATCTCATTTTCATCCATGATGAAGAGTATCCTTGTTTTCCATTATTTGAAGTTTGAAGCACTATCTTACCTATCTTCTACTCTTAGGTTGGACACCATCTTTTCAAAGGTTGAAATATGATCTAAAAACCCTAGTAGAGGCTAGGTCAAAACTGAAGATTGGCAAATTTGAAATTTTCCTCCACACATAGATGTTACCTCCTAGGGATAGATTCAATATGTTGGAATTCTTTAGTTCTTCAATTTGAGGAATAAAGTGGTCTTTTACATAATCTATTAAGATCCTCTTGGCTTTTTCTTCATTCTTCTTATAATTGGCTTTCTCGTCAACATCTTATGGTTTTTAGACATATTTATTTACATAATATTGAATATCATTTTCATCTACGATGAAGAGTATCCATGTTTTCCATTATTTGAAGTTTGAAGCACTATCTTACCTATCTTCTACTCTTAAGTTGGACACCATCTTTTCAAAGGTTGAAATATGATCTAAAAACCCTAGTCGAGGCTAGGTCAAAACTAAAGATTGACAAATTTGAACTTTTCCTCCACACATAGATGTTACCTCCTAGGGATAGCTTCAAGATGCTAATATCAAATCCAATGTGTGGTTAGAAAGTCTCAAAACTATAATCCCTACATTCTTGATCCCAACAAAAAATAGGTCAAAAATGAATTTTCACAAAACTGAAATCTGCTTCCATAGGTAAGTGCACCTCCCAAGGAGAGTTCCACAATTCTATTTTCAAGTCCAATCTATGGAGATAAGTGTTCAAACTTGGAATCCATAGTTTCTAGAATAGGGCAAAACTAGATTCTAGCAATGGTGTATTTTCAAAATTGCTCTGATGCCATGTTAAATTTTAATCCACTTTTTCAATCCTTGATAACTATTTAACAATAAATCTTTAAACATTTATTTTATCCCACAATTTCATTCCATAATCAATATTCACCTAGCAAAAGATAAAACAACGATCACTAAAATATAACCATGTTCAAGAAACACAAATATTTTACATTGGTAAATCCGAATAAGAGAAAACCCAACAAAAAATAAATCAATATTCACGTAGAAAAAAAATAAAACAATGATCACTAAAATATAACCATGTTCAAGAGACACAAAGATTTTACATTGGTAAATCCGAACAAGAGAAAACCCAACAAAGTTTTCTAAAAGGAAATCAATCCAATTTCAAGTACAATGCCAAACATGAAGATGAAGTGTAGCACAATAGAGGAAATTTTCCCTCTTTCAAAAGAAACCCTAGTAAGTGTAGAAAATCTTCCAAAAGAAATAAGAGAATAAGAGAAACCCCAAAAATCGTGCTTCTTTACATTGTTAGGACTTCCATAGGGGTGCCTAGTTGGAGATAAAAGGAGATGTGATGTTGTTGTGTGTCAAATGAAGTGTGAAAACACTTCTATTTATCTTGTACAATTGACTGGATTTCTTTTTTTAGAATTAATTAATTTCTTTTATAAATTAATTTCTTTTATGAATAAATTTCTTTTTTATGAATTAATTAATTAAATTTAAATGTTAATACTTAAAGAAACTAAAGAAAGTCATTCAATCCCAAATAAAAAAAACTTAAGTTATTTAGAAAGTCTAATTTATGAATCAAATATGGAGTAGAGTAGATTGTCCAGCATTGTAATTTTAAGTATAATAAAAGCATTGTTTAATGAAGGGTTCCCAAGGTATTGGGAAATTGACATAAAAAATTAATATTGAAGCATGTGCTCATAGAAGGTGTTATGAATGAGGAATACGAAATTATAGAGCATGGTGGTTTGAAGAGGTCAAATAACACATAGTGTACTCATGTGTCAAATCACTCCGTAATCTTCCCAAATACATTAAACATAATTCTCATTACATTACTTATATAGTTCCCATTACATTCCATCACGATTAAGAAGCCTTTCTAATTATTATTATAACATTTCCCATTCATCTAATTCATGACTAAATCTAAATCAGAGGCTGAGCAGGTTCGAGGCTACATGTGTTCCTAGCTAAAGGCCCGTGTGAGGCGTCCTGCATCCATTGACAACAAAAAAACAAAGTGATTGATCGTTCATTCATGGGATAACACACGCACTGCAATTTATTAGACATTAAGAAAAGAAAAAAAAAACATGCTAACAAATAATAAAATCTTTACCGGGAGGAGCAGGATCTTGGCCGCTAGTCTTGAAGAGAATTTTGCTACTCCTAGTGTTCCACCGAAACTCGACCTTATGACCAGCATTGAGTTGTTTTTTTCTCACAAACTCTTGCCATCCATTCTGAAACACGAAAGTCTTGCAACTTTCCTGGTATTTCAACACGAATTTTTCATCTATTTCTCTTCCCTCATCCATGTCAAATACTTCGAGATGGATACCTTCTTTCATCTCTTCACGCGTCCAAAATCTAAGCAAACGATGCTCATCCTTGTTGAGAATGATCATTTTACACTGACGATTATTTGTGTCACTCTGGGTGAGCTCCTTTTCGCACAAAACATGAATAAAATTGCTCATGATCTGCTGATTTCTTCACGTAGAAGGAGGAGGAGGTTAGAAGTGTGCGTAGACCTTGTCTGGACTGTAATACCTACTCAATATATACATCAATCCAGGTATTATTTCCCCGGTATTTAGTAATCAAGAAAAAGGATGCAGCTTGCTTTCAATTGGCATGTTTGGGAGGAACTTCATAGAATGAACAGACTATCTAAAAAGAATGGAATGTTTACTTACTTGCCTTCTCTTCACAGCTTCTCTTCTCTTCTGGATTTTCTCTTCACACCTTCACACTTCCAAAGACAAACAAGATGAATGAAGAACTGCCCTGGATTCTCTGAATTAATAGTCTTGGAAATTTGCTACTGTCAACATCTCACAAATAGTTCACTCCCACTTCACCTCAAAAGAATCCATGACCAACTAACTCCACTCTGTCACTCTCACACTTCACTTGATTGAACGATCTTCTTTTTTCTTCTCTTCCAATTTGTGCACATGCTTTTAAAAAGTTCTTCAATTATTAATTGAGCATCTAGTCCTTTTCCTTAGAGTCATTTTCAAGACCTAATAAGTATTTTACTTATTAAAACTAAATACAAAATGCAATGAATTAAGAAAAAAGGTTGAATTTGTATGCAACACTTTCAAGGAAAAGGAGGAATGAGGAACCATGTATTCTTGATTGGTGTAGATTGATTTCATTTTCACCATCACGATCACTGCCCACTCCAGCTGACGTGAAAGGAGGATGGTTGCCCTCGCATTCTACTTTTATTGTGTTAGTCATCGATGATGAAATGACAAAGACGTCACGGCACAGAATTGCGTTAAAAAGCTCGCCCCTTGTCTGCATTCAGTTAAGTAAGATCTCAAGCACTGTGACGCAATGTGATGAGGATGTGCAATCGAAAACCAATGCCACCCTGTCATGTATTTTTTTTACATTTATGTGTCAAACTATTTTTTAGTAATATATAAATAGTTTCATAGTATCTGTTATTATAAAAAAAATTTATAATCTTCTAACTTATCAAAAATATAATAAGTTTGAAAAGCTTTTTGCTAAGTATTATTCTTCTTACTATCTGATAGACCAAAGTCAATCTCATGGAGGCTTATCATCATCATTATCATTAAATAGGCCACTGTTTTGCCACCGTCAAATTTTTAATTAGGTAATAAATTTGGGAATTCCATATTTGAACTTTCAAACTTACATATTTAGAAATGCTTTGAGGTTTCTTAGAATGCTGAATCTATTTTTGCACTCAAAAATAAGATTTCACTTGCATAAAAATCTAAATAAAAAAAATCACAAATTAAAAAAAAAAATAGGAGGAGAAGTTTTGATGTTGGATATTGCCTATCATAAAACATCTAGTATAAATGTCCACCATTCATAGATGAAACGAAGTTTGATTAGACCTTTGTATCATTCCATAGTCAAGTTTTGTTGAAGAAGGAGGTGTGACAAGTTGTGCTAAATTATGTTCAAATCATCTTTAACTATTTTTTAACCATAAATTGAAATTAAAGATGAAAATTAGATTTGTATTATAGAAAAATTATGTTTTTTTATGAAGTGAAACTTTTATCATTTTAATTCTAAATTGATCAAGCTTTGATACTTATGTAAATATTTAGTATGTTCTCAAACTATTCATATGTAAATCATGGTTTAAGAATGCTCAATTTCCATATAGGATAGCAAGAACTATCCAAGTGTCATTAATTATTTTAGTTTTAATTAATTGGATTATATATCTTTTTTGTTTTGAAGTTTAGGATAGGGATGACATTATAATTTATTATTATTAACTAAATATTTTTATTGAAGTGTCATGAGTCAAATCCATGTTTAGCATGGTATTACAATTCTCCCTCATAAGTACCGCATTTACAGTGGTGGAGTTATTTTTAGGTAGATGGTTGTTAAAGTTAAAACTTTAGATTTTTTTTGCTCAATTTTATCTCTAATTCATTTCCACAAATAAATTTTGGACTCAACCTCTTGTAATTAATGATGTGAGAATGTAATGGACTTTATAAGTGAAGTTATTTAGTTACCAAATTTTCCATTGGTTTCATAAATCCAATAATGTCTTAAAAAATAAAATTTTGTTCCATTTTGTATATTGACGTGTGGAAGGATGTGGATATCCTAAAATTCTTCTTTTTTACTCTAGACCCATATGGAGATAGGGATCTCTTTGATAGCGTAAACCTTGCATCTCAAGCTGAAATAAATCAATGGTAAAAGTGTCCCCACACCCTTCTATAAACACGATTCAATCTCATTGATCTTGTGTGAAGTGATGGAGTGAACATTATGAATATATGACGATAGATAGTCGTTGCCATGATTCAAGTTTGAAACTTGACTCAATGGTGTCAATTTGGGAGGGAAGTGATGGAGTGAACATTATGAATATACGGTGATAGATAGTCATTGCCATGATTCAAGTTTGAAACTTAACTCAATGGAATGGTGTCAATATGGGAGGGAAGGGATGGAGTGACCTTTAGAAATACCTAGTGATAGATAGTCATTTCCCCAACTTAACTTTGAAACTTATATATTTAATGTTATCGATTTGGGAGGGAAGTGATGGAGTGACCTTTTAAAATAGCTCAAAATAAAGAGTCATTTCTTTGATTAATATTTTAGATAGAATTGATCTTAAGATAGGACTTTAGAGGGATATTTGTTGGTTTATTCATCTAACCAATAGGTTTAATTTTGGTGATTAACTTAATGATGAAAAATGTGCAGGTCGATTCTATTTTCAATTTGTTACACTACTTTTGCAAATATGAACATAGAAACCTATGTATTCAAAGCTTATAACCAATCCAAAATATGCTTCCTTATCTATAATTAGAAAATATGTTAATATTATTAGTTTTAGCATATTATTATTATAGTTTTAGCCTCATTTTCTTTAAGGGTCCTTAAAGGTTAGATACGTGGCCTTCAAATCCTAGCCATTGATTTGTAACGGTTAAGTAATTAACATGGCATATTCCATATGCCATGTTTGCTTAGCAAAACCTTAAGACTTAATTTTATGGTTTGAAGTTTATTTCTTCAACCTAAGATTCATATGTTATTATGTCTTGAACCCTATGGTGGATTACATTATTTTAATTACATAAGTCTTGGTTGACTTAAGGCTAGCATAGACCATAAATGGAATTTGCACTTAAACCGTGTCATTGTAATATAATAACCTTGTTTATAGTGTAGTTGTAATGTTATAAGGTGTTATGAAATATGGTGGTGAAAACTATAACGTATGGTATAAACCATACGATAGCAGGGTTTAATTCTTCATGTGACAGGTGGTCATACGTTGTAACTTCAACGAAACATAAACTATAGAGAGTGGGTTTTGTATGGGTTTAATGGTTTCCAACTGGTGCATTCAATGCTCTTCGGAGAGCGTGACAACCTTCCCTTAGGCTTGGCTCACAATGGTTGTGTAATGTGTTGTCATTTGGGGTTTTTGCGTTTTGGCTCTACGAAGGGGGAAGACCATGGAGGTGACCTACAAACTGTGAGGTATGTCCTCGTTGGGTTTATACACCTGCATATTGGTTTGGTTTATTGATTATCTGTGGCCATACTTCTCATCCCTCGTTTGGATTGTGTTTTGCATGTGTCGAAAGGGAAATGAGGAGCAGTGTTGCTTTACTTCTGTGGGCTCCAAACCTTTTGGCCCTCTTGGGAAGACTGTGCATAGATTGTTGCTTGGTTGGGGTTTCTTGTTGTGGGTTTCAATGTGGGGTTTACATTTCACCTTTGGGCATATGATTACAGACTTGGGTTTTTTTGAACAATGTTGAAAAGGATTCAGCCATGGAGTGAAGTCGCACTCCCTCTGGTTCTGTGTATAAACTTGGGTTTGTAAGTTTTACTTGGGCTGTTAGCAGCGAAGAGAGGAATGTTTGGGATTCTAGCATAATTTGTTTTTGTTTATGCAAATCGTGTTTTCATTGGGGCCTTTTAGCCA
The DNA here is from genome assembly GCA_001517045.1 of Pseudotsuga menziesii. Lineage (NCBI taxonomy): Eukaryota > Viridiplantae > Streptophyta > Pinopsida > Pinales > Pinaceae > Pseudotsuga > Pseudotsuga menziesii. The sequence continues at coordinate 112,089 of LPNX011168979.1, forward strand.
TGGGCTACACCATTGCTTGCAATGGTGCGTTAGCCCATTAGCATGCCTATGTAAACTTGTTTATAAATTTTAATATGATGACTGTTTATTTTACTTGGCAGGCTTTGTGTAAATGGATGCATACTACTTTTATTGTTTGATTTACCATGGTTTTAACTTATGATGTGCATAGCATGATTTCGCTGTGTTATTCTATTGTTATGGTGGATTATGTGGGCATTCGTCGACTTGAGGGTTCTCTGTGTGACAATGTTACTTGGCTTGTATTGTAACAATGGACAACATGGGTATAGGCCATGCCATGAATGGAATGACCCTTTCCCACATTGCTGCAAGTATAGCGTAGGGTTAAAAAATGGAAAGATTGTGTATTAAATTAAAACTTGGTTGAGGCCATGACTTATGTGAGTGTTGTGCATTCGTTGGTTTCGTAGAGGCCAGGGTTTAAATACCGTCGATGGCGTTTGTTGTTTATAATGTATTGGATGTATTTTAATAACCACATCCCACATACAATTTGATGTATAGCGTGGCCTCTGTAATAATGGTTATAGGATTTTGTTGTCGTTTTGTATATACATTACTTATGGTTTGTTATTAGGGCTTTTGCCTGGGTCTGGACATCTGTAGGAATCAATGTCGCGACCTTTGTTGGAAAGAAGGGTTTTAATGTAACGAGTTGTAATGAATGGTATTTTAATAAATAAAAGCAAACTGGGCTTCCATGCCCACAGGATTCGATTCCTGTCCCTGTTTGCAATACATGGATTTATAATATGATTTTGATGTTATTTTAATATGATATGATTACTGTAAAGATGTATTATTTTAATTTGGATTATGATAATATTGATGAGTTACGTGATTTTGTTTATGGTTAATGTATAGATGGAAAATCACTCATAACGAATCGGAAGCACATAGACTGCCCGAAACAATGACACATTACTTAGGTTTGGATATCTGTAAAGACATTAAACACTCTGGATATTGTCCAATACTCGTCACTTTATTACGTAAAGCTTATTTTTTCAACGAGAGTGACATAAAATAAGCACTAGGGACGAGTCAGGAGTGTTTAAATAACACACGTGAGGTTGGCCAATGTGTCTTTTTAGATGTTATAAAAAAACCTTTATTTTATTATCTGGATACTCGACCTTCTTTCTTCTCTTTTATTAATGACATTACTCTCTTGTTCTTCTGACAAAATACACATAGAACCTACATGGAGATTCAGCACATACATATTTGATACTACGTTCAATATTATGAAATTGGTCCAATGCATAGTAAGTACTGTATTCAAATTCCATATTTGCTTCGATAAAATTTGGGCCGAGCTAGATTGTCTTATTAGCATCCATACAAAACCGAGACTAGTTATACAAAATCTATGGATACTAAACGAGAGTAGTTATAAAATTGGAGCTCAAAGAAAGAGATCTAAATTTTACATCATGGTCTATAGGAGTCCAATTTACATCACAGAAGAGGTATGAAAAATGAAGTGCAGATACCCTCCAACCAGGATTAATATAGATGAAATATAAGTATCACTGTTTCATTTTGGACTACCATCTATGCTTTTTTATCTACGGACGAGAATGAGACAAGTGTACTGTGCAGATTGATTCTATGGACTTTGTCCAAGATTAAACGAGAATGAGACAAGTGTACTGTCCCCGATTGATTCTATGGACTTCGTCCAAAATTAATAATTAATAATTTCAAAACAATAAAAAATAGATTAATTTACATGTGATAAGTACAATTAGTGATAGTTGTAAAACTTAAACAAGTAAGAGACTAACTCCATTGATTATTATTATTAGATACAACTATTAGCTTAACTCCAATGATTCTAGAACTATTAGCTTAACTTCAATTCTAATCATAGTTGTATTAGATAACTATTAGCTTAACTATTAGATACAACTCTAATCACTTAAGACTTAGCCCAACTATTAGCTTAACTTCAACTCTAATCACACAATGCTTAGTCTAAGTGCATTTGGCATCTAGGAGTCTAGCTAATAAACTCCTCCAAACTCCTAATAAACTCCTGTATCTCATAGTTGGGCATCTATCTAATATACAGTTAGTATTATATGTTTAGGTTTTCCATATAGATATAAAAATAAATAAAAAGTAGCTTAGTTAACATCTAATAAGTACAATTAGTGATAGTTGGAAAAAACAAACTTCACCTTCAAGTATTCTACTATTCAATTATTAGCTTAAATACATTGATGATACAACTATTAGCTTAACTTCAACTCCAATCATGACTTTTACTTGAATTGCAATTGTGAATATATTAACTTTTAAATTAACTATTAGAGAAAACTATTAGCTTAACTCCAATAATTCTACAATTATTAGTTTAAACTCCATGTAAAGCTTATGTGATAGTTGAACTCCATTTGGCGCTTCAAAAGTCGAGTTAATGTGCATAAGGCTTATTGTAAGCTTTATATTAACTTTTAAATTAACTATTATATACAACTATTTGCTTGACTCCGATGATGATACAACTACGAGCTTAACAACCATAAATTAAGTGGTTGTTATATTATCTTAACTATTAGATACACGTAATTGACACATTATTTAGTAAAAAAAAATTAACTTAGTAATATGATTGTTACTAGTAATTAATAAAACTTAAAGGATGCTAAACATGGGCTAAACATACGTAAAGAAAATTAAAAGAAATAAGCTCAAGAGGAGTAGTCCCAGGTGATAAGAAATCGACAATTGTCATTGTCCCTCCAAAACTTGACAATATCACCAGTCTTGAGGTCTCTCCATGTGAGAAAGTTGATCCATTCACGCTCAACCGCATAAGTCTCTCTACTTGGCCCATATTTGAACCTGAATTTTCATTCTCTTCCCTCCCCGCATGCAAATATGGGGAGGAGGAGACCCTTATTATGAAGCATGACTTGTCTCTTCTCATTAGATGTGCAGAAATTGAAAATAGGTCCCTCAACATCCTCCTTGGGGATCTCTAGTCTACACTGTTTATTGTTTGTGTCACTCTCGGTCAGCGTCTTCTGAAAGAAGAATTCATGTTGGGTGTGGGACGCGCAAGCTAGTTGGAAGCTGCCCATACTAATGCTCTTCGACAATCTCATGATATAATTTGAACGATATCGAAATTTCCTCCACTCCAACTGCCAAATTGCCAATCCCACGTGGTTAAATAGGCACCCAAGGCGTGCATCCCAGCAATAGAAAATCAATCATGGAATCATGGCCATCGCTATCGGTGAAGGCATGACAGAAACAATCGTAGTCTTGCACCCACAAAAAAAACATAAAAAGCTAGCAACAGAAGCTTGGGTAAATTTGCAACAGAAGGGCAACTAAAATTTTTTCTCGTCCTGGGGTTATCAATGATTCAGTGGAATGTGGGAGATTCGGGACTCAGAGTCATCCCAAGTTCCCTCGAATAGTTAGATCATGGATGTGGATCTCGGTCCCAATGGGCACGAACCACGGTGGGCCATTGGGATGCCTAGTACCAAGTTCAACTCGATGAGTTGATACTATGACTCAGGATTCGATGTTCACTTTCAAATCATTTAATGGAATTCGAATGCATTATTGATTCACCAACTTCATTAAATCTTGGTCTGAGCCATGTGATCTCACAACTTACAAGCCACTTGAGTATTTGAGTATATGATGTGAAATTAAATGCTCAGTCATATCTATGGATGGTGAATTGATTTGATAACCCTCCATTGTCAAGGTTCCATAAGGAAAAACTAATGGTGTTGTTTTCTGGGTTACAACTTACAAGTTGTAATTTACAATGCATTGAGCAATCTTTGTCGGATTCAAACCTAACATGGTAAAATGGGTATGTAAGTTGCCATACATTTCTATTATGACCACCTAGGATGACAGATCTTTGGTAGCAGGCTAGCATTAATACATATGAGCAAATTTGTGATGATTTTTCATTGCTATTTCCACGTTTCATCATCTCAATTACGACAATAATAGTCATGGTGTTTCATGGCACTTATTTCGTCACTATAATGACGAACTTTATGATTCGTCGATATAGAGACGAAAACTCGTCGCCACGTGTCTTCTATATGGTGGCCTTGAAATTGATTTTTTTTTAATTCATTTTCTACGTTTTGTCGCTGTCTTGACAAAATTGTCATTCCTATAACGACGAAAATATGGCAAAAAACTGCTAGGCAAAATTTTGTTTCCATGCAAAACCATGCAACAGTTTCAGTGAACGTTTGTCCCTCTATCGACGAATTCTGGAATTTGAACAAAAAATTATTCCACGCAAAACTGTGGAAAACCAATCTCTATCGACGAAATATACAAGTTGAACGGTAATTTTTCGATGAAACTACATCACTATAGTGACGATATTCGTGGAAAGCCACCTGAGGTTTCAACGGTTTTATAATACATGTGACGAAAGTTCGTCGATATTGCGACGAAACCTGGAAGTTTCAAAAAAAATTAAAAATCCAAGGAAAGGCACATTCCTTTCCATAGTTTTGGATCTTCAATAAGTGCTTGTGATTGATGTGCAGTCTCATGGAGTTTTTGTGTCTATGGACAAGCGATTCCACAGATACACTTCAAGAATCATCATTCGATAAATCAATACCTTGGATAACTTATCCCATTCAATTATTTATAGTGGCATGATTATATGCCTAGATTAAATTTTGTAAGCAATTATTCAAAACATAGCATCTATTGTATATTGGTCTGATGTACACATTTTCATATTGATTTCTAATTACTTGCAATATTTCCATACTTATTCATCATAGCCAAATAGGTTCCTTATAGAATGGTTTTATTCACACCCTCTGTGCATATGAAAATTGTATGGTTTCATATGGGTCCATTGTGCATCCTATGAACTTCCAAAGCTTTTATCAAGAAGACAAAAAGGTGATAGAAAAGAACAACGATAGAAAGAAAAACCAAGCATAAAATAACAGAAACTGAAAATTACAATAAGTCTCTCTACCACCATTCAAGTGGGCTATATCATAGATGTTGCAGGTATTACAATGTTATATGCAATGGAAATTGTTAGCACCATTTATGTCCTGTAAAGGTAGTAGGTTCTAGGCTCTAGCTTCTATTGAGATGCATTATTTGCAATTACAAGATCTAGTTCCAGAAGAAAATGTTAAATGGATTGATACGATCAATGGAATAGTTGATGCTACAAGGGATTTTAGTAGTGAAGAATCAAGGTTTGAGAATTTATTACTGTATATGTGAAAATATCCTCAAATTTGAGATCTGAATTAATAAATTAAATGCTGCTACAAACTTGCAAATGATATGTCTTTTCAAACTAGCAACCAAGATGTATGACAGCAGAATGTTTTAACCTTTATTTAGATTTGAAATAAGGTACAGATGAGGCTAAAAATAGGGAAGATCTAGGAATTTCACTTATTAATATGAAGTTTTCAACCTTGCAAATCAACCTTTACATTCTGTTTTAGACCAAATTTAATCAGTTCTACAGAGCATATTTCCATAAGGTAATTCCCATCCACAAACTAGGGCAAACCTACCATCTGATTTGATGTTTTAGGGATGCATTTAATACATGTAAATGACAAAAAATTTCAGATCTTATAAAACAGAAAATGAAAGATGAATTAAGATTTAAAATGGCATAAAAACTGTGATTAGTTCCTAACAAATCCAAGTTAGGCAGATGGGGTCAATTGAGGATCTCATGGAGGCTTTAGTGATTAAAGAGTAGATAGGGTTGAATGGTTCAAACCCTTTTCAGAAATCTTCAATAGGAAAATAATAAGCTAGACATTAGATATTTGTCAAACAAGAGCCACGAGGTGGAAATGTCACTGCAATTCCTAAAAAATTATTACTACAAGACAAATGATATAGAATGGAAATATACCTCTGTTTCAACCCCAACAAAGCTGCCCATGCCAAACCAAGAAATCTATCATAATACACTTTTAATATAACTAAAAATGGTGGCTTTAGAGATGGAGGATAGTGGATAATTTCTCTTACTAGGTTTTAAAACTCGAGACTCCTCTTCCCCATGAGAAGGTTGGAAGAAGCTTGGACGACAGGGAAATCACCTCCATTTCCACCCAAAAAAGGCTTCTCGTGCAATATTTTGGTTTGGTGGAAAATAAATGGGAACAAAAAATTCCAATATTTTGGTAGAAAATGAAAAATAAAACACAATTTTGAATAGTAATTTAAAGAAGAGATGAAGAAATGGAGCCAAAAGCTGAGATCAAATAGTACTGATAGAGGGAAAGTGGTTAAAAAACAGAGGTGGGCAATGCACAGAGAGAACATAAGAGTCCTAAAAGCAGGGAATGGTACAACAAGAACACAACAAAGACAATTAAGTCTCATATTTTTATGTTTCTATACAAACATTGGATAGGAAGCATGATGAAGAGGCTAGAAATGAAAATAGTAAAGTTCTATTATACGCCATGTACAAGCAAGTCATATAAAATATTAATGCCAAGGGAGAATGTAGGAAATGAAAGAACCCTTACCTTATCAATCACCTTTCCCCAGGTCCATTGGTCCATACCGCTTGCAAAGTGTTGTCCTAATAAACGGAAAACCACTGTGTTGGATGGCAATTAAATTTATAAATTAAATAAATAATACATTCCTAAACCTATACACAAGTGGTCATTTCGCTAGGCATGGAAAATATCAAAATAATCTATGAAATAAAAAATGGGCATACAATTAAATTGGCTAATGATGTCTAGAAAGTGTATTCTTGGGGTAATTCCACCAAGAGACGTGGTTCTGGAATCACATTCCACATGTCCTATGAAGGAAATCAACAATCAACCTTTCGAGCACACATTTTCCACCAGAATATCATCTCACATTTAAATGCTATATTACAGTACCGTTTCCTCACTGATGTGGAAACTTGTGTTTGTATTCGACAAGATTTCTTTAACCATTGTATTAAAACGAAAACAACACACAAATTTTAAAGTTTAAGACAAAAATATATTAAATAAACATATAAATAGGTTTTTACTGGAAATGTGTGGACACTATTAATACCACCATCCTGTCAAACAATATAAAACAAAAAACAGAGGAAAGAGTCATGTTGTCTTACTATATGAATAAAATTTCACTAAATACTCTGGATAAATCTTTGTTATCTATGAAATGTTAACTTTCCAGTAAACAATAGCCTGCACGGGTGTGGCTCATTGGTGGTTTAGTTGTTATGAAATCACTTGTTGTAAATATGAGGTCATGAGATCAAATCCCACCCGCGTTTACCTATGTCCCATGTCTTGCGGTGGGTGTGTGGCACCTAGGGGTATAGTGGTAGCGGGAATGGATCCCTGGACCCCATGTCACACAAGTACCAGCCCAGCTCCACGTGTCGATTCCCCTAGTTAAAAAAAAACTTTCCAGTAAATAATATTTAGATATGGAAATATTTTTTCTAACAAAATCCACTTTGAGGAGCTCATGGAATGCTTTTGTAGTGCACACATAAATACATTTTTGTTGAATTATAAAAAACTAAAAAAACTGTTTAGGGGAGGAAGTTCAAGGATGAGCCTGCAGAGCTACGAGCCTGGGCTTGTTGTGAGAATCATTGCATATGATGTTTCCATATTTATTCGTTCTCCCATTGCATCTTTCACATAGACTTGGGAACCCTAGTGGATCTTTCTTGACCCCTTTTCTGTTATTTATTTCTCATCTTTTCTCCTAACAGTCCTTACAAACTCGGCGACCAACATCTTTTCAAGGACATCCTCCAACTACAGAGTTAAATTCAAATGATTAAGATGCAAAAACCTGAACATGAATTTGTTCTCCTCAGGTTCATGCTTGGGTTTCTTCTTAGGAAGCACTCCAAGGTAGCTCTATAAGGAACACATCATTAACATACAACATGAATATCACTTGATGATCATCAACAACCTTGTCTTAAAGGTTGGAATTCACATCACTCTTGGTGAATCCCAAGCTCATCAAGAACTGCCAGTCTGTGCATACCATACGTGGGGGGTCTCCTTCAGTCCATATAATTCCTTCTTTAACATCAATAAGGCATGTTGCAACTACTTAATCTGTGTTGGAGCATATTTCTCCATTCTCACCTGAGTATCCCTCTCCCTCTATATTTATACACTCAACTCCATCTACATATTATTATCATGCACTCTATGCATCCATACACTATGCTCCCCTTGCATCTGATCATCTTGCACTCTATACATCTAGACACTCTACTTTCTCTACATCTGGACACTCTGTGTCCTCTTCATTTGATATCTTGTGCTAAATAAATCTATTACATTTTGCACTGCTTATCTGTATGTATCTATCTATACCATTTAAGACTCTCTTTGAGTTTGCAAACTAGCTGACTCCATAGCCTATATAATGTGCCCTCCGAGATGCCAATATGGACTACATACTTGATCTTATATATCCATTTGGAAGTTAGCACTCTCTCCTTTTTAGTTCTTGAAATTATTTTCCACATGATTCTTTATGATGGAATAATACTCATCCATCATGGCATTTTTCCAAGCCTCTTGGATTGTTGCTTCATCATAACCGGAAGGCTAAGAATATATGATGTGAGTTATCAATGAAATATAGCTCAAGAATTAGTAAGCTATTTTTTTTCTCTCGATGTACCACTAGACTATTCATGTTTCTCTACATCCTACAAGTTATCATGAATTCATACTAGCTTCAGGATATGACTCACAGAATACGATACTATTGGTTCTTACTATACTGATCACTACAAGATATGTGACTCTCTCTTGTCGATTCAATAAGGAATGTTAATCTTGCTTGTTGGGTCCCTCTTGATCTTTTTCTCTTTTCATAAATCATTCAAGTCATTGGAGGTGAGATTTCCTTGATTATATGATCGCAAAATTTATGATCTCCTTTCCTATCAAGTTATATACCTTGATCTTGAACTTATTGATATAGTGCATGATATCATTAGTGTTCATCACTAGTCATCACTAGTCACAATCACATAGTGCATGATATCATTCAAATATAATATTGTCATTGGTGCACACATACTTGGAGTGTGCTAGAATAAATAATCCTTCTGGAGTTAATCTTCAATCTCATCAAGTTTATGTTTTCTTTCCTTTGTTGATGGAGGCTCATAAACATTGGCAGTTGATGCATGTTGCTTTCCCCTTCTTTTCTTTTGAGTACACTAATAAGCATAGTGTCCAAACTTCTTATAATTGTAGTATTTGATGTTTGAAATACCTATCCCTTTTTGTCCTTGAGTTGGGGTTGATATTTCACATGAATGTTTATTTATAAAATTTATTTTTCCTTTTCCTTCTCTTGCATGGGGTACACGATCTTTATTTTCTTCCTCTTTAGTTTTATGTAAATTATCCTTGGATTATACTCTGGCCTTGTATTGAATACAATCAACCCATAGTCGATCAAACATGGGTAACTCCTCTCTTCCACAAAAGCTCTTGGAAAATGGTTCTCGAGAGGAAGGAAGTCCATTAAGAGTTACCATAAAAATTCCTGCATCATCAATAATTTATCAAATTGCATTGAGTTGATATCTCAAATAGGAGACCTTGATAAACTATGTAGCAAGATAATATTAGATGGACATCTTCATGTAATGGAGCTAATAATTCCTTAAGGCTAAACTTCTACTAGTGGTTCTTCTTTTGAACCATCATATTAGGGATTCATACATTGGATTGGCATTATTTAGTTCTTGAATGTGAGGAATAAAGTGGTCTTTTACATAATCTATTAATATCCTCTCGGATTTTTCTTCATTATATTCTTATAATTGGCTTTCTCGTCAACATCTTATGGTTTTTAGACATCTTTCTTTACATATTAATGGATCTCATTTTCATCCATGATGAAGAGTATCCTTGTTTTCCATTATTTGAAGTTTGAAGCACTATCTTACCTATCTTCTACTCTTAGGTTGGACACCATCTTTTCAAAGGTTGAAACATGATTTAAAAACCCTAGTAGAGGCTAGGTCAAAACTGAAGATTGGCAAATTTGAAATTTTCCTCCCCACATAGATGTTACCTCCTAGGGATAGCTTCAAGATGTTGGAATTCTTTAGTTCTTCAATTTTAGCAAAAAATAAAACAACGATCACTAAAATATAACCATGTTCAAGAGACACAAAGATTTTACATTGGTAAATCCGAATAAGAGAAAACTCAACAAAGTTTTCTAAAAGGAAATCAATCCAATTCAAGTACAATGCCAAACATGAAGATGAACTTTAGCAAAATAGAGGAACTTTTCCCTCTTGCACAAGAAACCCTAGTAAGTGTGGATAATCTTCCAAAAGAAATAAGAGAATAAGAGAAACCCCAAAAATTGTGCTTCTTTACATTGTTAGGACTTCCATAGGGGTGCCTAGTTGGAGAGAAAAGGAGATGTGATGTTGTTGTGTTGCAAATGAAGTGTGAGAACACTTCTATTTATCTTGTACAATTGAGTGGATTTCTTTTTTTAGAATTAATTAATTTCTTTCATAAATTAATTTCTTTTATGAATAAATTTCTTTTTTATGAATTAATTAATTAAATTTAAATGTTAATACTTAAAGAAACTAAAGAAAGTCATTCAATCCCAAATAAAAAAAAACCTTAAGTTATTTAGAAAGTCTAATTTATGAATCAAATATGGAGTAGAGTAGATTGTCCAGCATTGTAATTTTACGTATAATAAAAGCGTTGTTTAATGAAGGGTTCCCAAGGTATTGGGAAATTGACATAAAAAATTAATATTGAAGCATGTGCTCATAGAAGGTGTTATGAATGAGGAATACGAAAATATAGAGCATGGTGGTTTGAAGAGGTCAAATAACACATAGTGTACTCATGTGTCAAATCACTCCGTAATCTTCCCAAATACATTAAACATAATTCTCATTACATTACTTATGAGAAAAGTATGTCCTTAATCTTCACAAATACATTATATAATTCCCATTACATTCCATCACGATTAAGAAGCCTTTCTAATTATTATTATAACATTTCCCATTCATCTAATTCATGACTAAATCTAAATCAGAGGCTGAGCAGGTTCGAGGCTACATGTGTTCCTAGCTAAAGGCCCGTGTGAGGCCTCCTGCATCCATTGACAACAGAAAAACAAAGTGATTGATCGTTCATTCATGGGATAACACACGAACTGCAATTTATTAGACATTAAGAAAAGAAAAAAAAACATGCTAAGAAATAATAAAATCTTTACCGGGAGGAGCAGGATCTTGGCCGCTAGTCTTGAAGAGAATTTTGCTACTCCTAGTGTTCCACCGAAACTCGACCTTATGACCAGCATTGAGTTGTTTTTTACTCACAAACTCTTGCCATCCATTCTGAAACACGAAAGTCTTGCAACTTTCCTGGTATTTCAACACGAATTTTTCATCTATTTCTCTTCCCTCATCCATGTCAAATACTT
>LPNX011168979.1:123827-152257 GCA_001517045.1 Pseudotsuga menziesii
GAAAAAGGGTGCAGCTTGCTTTTAATTGGCATGTTTGGGAGGAACTTCATAGAATGAACATACTATCTAAAAAGAATGGAATGTTTACTTACTTGCCTTCTCTTCACAGCTTCTCTTCTCTTCTGGCTTTTCTCTTCACACCTTCACACTTCCAAAGACAAACAAGTTGAATGAAGAACTGCCCTGGATTCTCTGAATTAATAGTCTTGGAAATTTGCTACTGTCAACATCTCACAAATAGTTCACTCCCACTTCACCTCAAAAGAATCCATGACCAACTAACTCCACTCTGTCACTCTCACACTTCACTTGATTGAACGATCTTCTTTTTTCTTCTCTTCCAATTTGTGTTTCATCTCTTTCAATTTAGCATCTAGTCCTTTTCCTTAGAGTCATTTTCAAGCCCTAATAAGTATTTTACTTATTAAAACTAAATACAAAATGCAATGAATTAAGAAAAAAGGTTGAATTTGTATACAATACTTTCAAGAAAAAGGAGGAATGAGGAACCATGTTTCTTGATTGGTGTAGATTGATTTCATTTTCACCATCACGATCACTGCCCACTCCAGCTGACGTTAAAGGAGGATGGTGGCCCTCGCATTCTACTTTTATTGTGTTAGTCATCGATGATGAAATGACATAGACGTCACGACACAGAATTGCGTTAAAAAGCTCGCCCCTTGTCTGCATTCACTTAAGTAAGATCTCAAGCACTGTGACGCAATGTGATGAGGATGTGCAATCGAAAACCAATGCCACCCTGTCATGTATTTTTTTTACATTTATGTGTCAAACTATTTTTTTAGTACTATATATAAATAGTTTCAAAGTATCTGTTATTATAAAAAAATTTATAATCTTCTAACTTATCAAAAATATAATAAGTTTGAAAAGCTTTTTGCTAAGTATTATTCTTCTTACGATCTGATAGACCAAAGTCAATCTCATGGAGGCTTATCATCATCATTATCACTAAATAGGCCACTGTTTTGCCACCCTCAAATTTTTAATTAGGTAATAAATTTGGGAATTCCATATTTGAACTTTCAAACTTACATATTTAGAAATGCTTTGAGGTTTCTTAGAATGCTGAATCTATTTTTGCACTCAAAAATAAGATTTTAGTTGCATAAAAATCTAAATAAAAAAAATCACAAATTAAAAAAAAAAAGAGGAGATGTTTTGATGTTGGATATTGCCTATCATAAAACATCTAGTATAAATGTCCACCATTCATAGATGAAAAGAAGTTTGATTAGACCTTTGTATCATTCCATAGTTAAGTTTTGTTGAAGAAGGAGGTGTGACAAGTTGTGCTAAATTATGTTCAAATATTTTTTAACTATTTTTTAACCATAAATTGAAATTAAAGATGAAAATTAGATTTGTATTATAGAAAAATTAAGTATGTTTTTTTTATGAAGTGAAACTTTTATCATTTTAATTCTAAATTGATCAAGCTTTTATACTTATGTAAATATTTAGTATGTTCTCAAACTATTCATATGTAAGTCATGGTTTAAGAATGCTCAATTTCCATATAGGATAGCAAGAACTATCCAAGTGTCATTAATTATTTTAGTTTTAATTAATTGGATTATATATCTTTTTTGTTTTGAAGTTTAGGATATGGATGACATTATAATTTATTATTATTAACTTAATATTTTTATTGAAGTGTCATGAGTCAAATCCATGTTTAGCATGGTATTACAATTCTCCCTCATAAGTACCGCATTTACAGTGGTGGAGTTATTTTTAGGTAGATGATTGTTAAAGTTAAAACTTTAGATTTTTTTTGCTCAATTTTATCTCTAATTCATTTTCACAAATAACTTTTGGACTCAACCTCTTGTAATTAATGATGTGATAATATAATGGACTTTATAAGTGAAGTTATTTAGTTACCAAATTTTCCATTGGTTTCAGAAATCCAATAATGTCTTAAAAATTAAAATTTTATTCCATTTTGTATATTGACATATGGAAGGGTGTGGATATCCTAAAATTCTTCTTTTTTACTGTAGACCCATATAGAGATAGGGATCTCTTTGATAGCGTAAACCTTGCATCTCAAGCTGAAATAAATCAATGGTAAAAGTGTCCCCACACCCTTCTATAAACACGATTCAATCTCATTGATCTTGTGGGAAGTGATGGAGTGAACATTATGAATATATGATGATAGATAGTCATTGCCATGATTCAAGTTTGAACTTGACTCAATGGTGTCAATTTGGGAGGGAAGTGATGGAGTGAACATTATGAATATACGGTGATAGATAGTCGTTGCCATGATTCAAGTTTGAACTTGACTCAATGGTGTCAATTTGGGAGGGAAGTGATGGAGTGAACATTATGAATATACGGTGATAGATAGTCGTTGCCATGATTCAAGTTTGAAACTTAACTCAATGGAATGGCGTCAATATGGGAGGGAAGGGATGGAGTGACCTTTAGGAATACCTAGTGATAGATAGTCATTTCCCCAACTTAACTTTGAAACTTATATATTTAATGTTATCGATTTAGGAGGGAAGTGATGGAGTGACCTTTTAAAATAGCTCGAAATAAAGAGTCATTTCTTTGATTAATCTTTTAGATGGAATTGATCTTAAGATAGGACTTTAGAGGGATATTTGTTGGTTTATTCATATAACCAATAGGTTTAATTTTGGTGATTGAATTAATGATGAAAAATGTGCACGTCGATTCGATTTTCAATTTGTTGCACTACTTTGGCAAATATGAACATAGAAAGCTATGTATTCAAAGCTTATAACCAATCCAAAATATGCTTCCTTATCTATAATTAGAAAACATGTTAATATTATTAGTTTTAGCAAATTATTATTATAGTTTTAGCCTCATTTTCTTTAAGGGAACTTAAAGGTGAGATACATGGCCTTCAAATCCTAGCCATTGATTTGTAACGGTTAAGTAATTAACATGGCATATTCCATATGCCATGTTCGCTTAGCAAAACCTTAAGACTTAATTGTATGGTCTGAATTTTATTTCTCCAGCCTAAGATTCATATGTTATTATGTCTTGAACCCTATGGTGGATTACATTATTTTAATTACATAAGTCTTGGTTGACTTAAGGCTAGTACAGACCATAAAAGGAATTTGCACTTAAACCGTGTCATTGTAATATAATAACCTTGATTATAGTGTAGTTGTAATGTTACAAGGTGTTATGAAATATGGTGGTGAAAACTATAATGTATGGTATAAACCATACGATAGCAGGGTTTAAGTCTTCATGTGGGAGGTGGTCATACGTTGTAACTTCAACGAAACATAAACTATAGAGAGTGGGTTTTGTATGGGTTTAATGGTTTCCAACTAGTGCATTCAATGCTCTTGGGAGAGCATGACAACCTTCCCTTAGGCTTGGCTCACAATGGTTGTGTAATGTGTTGTCATTTGGGGTTTTTTCGTTTTGGCTCTACGAAGGGGGAAGACCATGGAGGTGACCTGCAGACTGTGAGGTATGTCCTCGTTGGGTTTATACACCTGCATATTGGTTTGGTTTATTGATTATCTGTGGCCATACTTCTCATCCCTCGTTGGGATTGTGTTTTGCAGGTGCCAAAAGGGAAATGAGGAGCAATGTGGATTTACTTCTGTGGGCTCCAAACGTTTGCACTAGTGGCCATGGTAAGCCTATGAGCGAGTTTTTACTTGCTACCTTTTGGCCCTCTTGGGTAGACTGTGCATAGATTGTTGCTTGGTTGGGGTTTTTTTTTTGTGGGTTTTGATGTGGGGTTTACATTTCGCCTTTGGGCATATGATTACAGACTTGGGTTTTTTTGAACAATGTTGAAAAGGATTCGGCCGTGGAGTGAAGTCGCACTCCCTCTGGTTCTGTGTATAAACTTGGGTTTGTAAGTTTTACTTGGGCCGTTAGCAGCAAAGCAAGGAATGTTTGGGCTTCTAGCATACTTTGTTTAGGTTTATGCAAATCGTGTTTTCATTGGGGCCTTTTAGCCATGGGCTGCACCATTGCTTGCAATGGTGCGTTAGCCCATTGGCATGCCTGTGTAAACTTGTTTATAAATTTTAATATGATGACTGTTTATTTTACTTGGCAAGCTTTGTGTAAATGGATGCATACTACTTTTATTGTTTGATTTACCATGGTTTTAACTTTTGATGTGCATAGCATGATTTCGCTGTGTTATTCTATTGTTATGGTGGATTATGTGGGCATTCGTCGACTTGAGGGTTCTGTGTGTGACGATGTTACTTGGATTGTATTGTAACAATGGACAACGTGGGTATAGGCCATGCCATGAATGGAATGAGCCTTTCCCACATTGCTGCAAGTATAGCGTAGGGTTAAAAAATGGCAGGATTGTGTATTAAATTAAAACTTGGTTGAGGTCGTGACGTATGTGAGTGTTGTGCATTCGTTGGTTTCGTAGAGGCCAGGGTTTAAAGACCGTCGATGGTGTTTGTTGTTTATAATGTATTGGATGTATTTTCATAACCACATCCCACATACGATTTGATGTATAGCGTGGCCTCTGTAAAAATGGTTATAGGATTTTTTTGTCGTTTTGTATATACATTACTTATGGTTTGTTATTATGGCTTCACCTTGGGTGTGGACATCCATAGGAATCAATGTCGCGACCTTTGTTGGAAAGAATGGTTTTAATGTAATGAGTTGTAATGAATGGTATTTTAATAAATAACAGCAAACTGGGCTTCCATGCCCATAGGATTCGATTCCTGTCCCTATTTGCAATACATGGATTTATAATATGATTTTGATGTTATTTTAATATGATATGATTACTGTAAAGATGTATTATTTTAAGTTGGATTATGATAATATAGATGAGTTACGTGATTTTGTTTATGGTTATGTATAGATGGAAAATGGATAGAACCGTGGATTCTTTTGTATGAATTATGAACAAATATTTGTAAAGGACCACATGGATGGTCACAATGCTTCCTTTGTTTATTAGTTGTGATACTAATTAGTTTAAAAGCAAAGTTTCAATACTCGTATAATCGTATTATGACATACCTTCAAAGGTCTTAGATGAGTTATTTAATTTTGGAATTAATTGTAGAGTTAGTTTTCATAAATGTTTATACTTGATGGCCTTCTTTGTATATATATATATATATATATATATTTATCTATAAAGTAGTTCTGTTTGTAAATAATACCCTAAGGTATCTATTTAGTATACTTTTTTCTTTAAACTTACTCCTATGATTAAGTATACTATAATCTAAACATGTCTCTACTAACAAATGTAATATGTCACTAGAGTTATAAATAATAGGTGAGCAATAAATAGCAAGTCTGGATTTACCTAGTATACAATAATAATTTTTGAATATTGAATGAATACAGAAACAAACTTTAGAGATGAAATCCTAGCTATATACAGCCTATTATAATATTTACAACCCTAGGGAGTATTGAAGAGAATACAAACCCTAGTAGAATCTAGGAAGAAAATCAAATACACAAGGTTAGTAGTTACATTGGAAACATTCATCTAACATATTCATAATATAATCTAGAAGATAGCATAGAGAGTCTAGGGTTAGATTTTAAGATATGTAACCCTAGGAGATATGGACATTTTAAGATATGTAACCCTAGGAGATATGGACAGAACCATCATTTCCATGGTTAGTAATATATAAAGAGCATTTATATAAAGCAGCCAGCATTTACCCTAGAAATGAACTTGACATACTCAGAACTCATACCTGTAATTTTTCTTCCTGGAGCTCCTTTGATGGCTGAACCTGCATACTTTTTAAATAACCCACATTATCAATTTAAGACAGATCTGACCTCTAATTTTGATGGCCAAATCACTTGGGAACTACCACGTTCCTCCCAACCATGACCCGAAACTGTTCCTAGTTCTAATTTGGATCCGCCTAAGCTAGAATCCAACATGCAAGTAGCTTAGAGCTCCTAAGGTAGGGTTTCCTAAATCGTATTTAGTTCTGAATAAATCCTCTTTTCCTTGTAGGAGAAAATTCTCCACGAAAACACTTGAGAGAAAAAACAGGAAGAATAATAATTCTCCAAGATAAAAATCAAAACCCCCAAGCCTTTGCTTGGCTTCACTATTTATAGACAGACTTTTTAGTCAAAGGGACAATTAAATCAAGAAACCTTCGTTTCTTGATTTAACCATTTTTAATTACTGGGTAATTTTCAATACTTAACCTAGGAACTTTTAACTAGTTCCTAGTTAAACTCATAGGTATTATACTATTTATTAATCCTTTAATAATAAATAATAATTGAAGGAGATTCTCTTCTTTCTTTTATTTAATTATATATTAACTCATAATTAATTCTTTATACTTACTATGTATAAAATACATAGTATTATAGCACTTCTTAACATTTGTTTTCGAGCATCATATACCATGATCCATCGACTAAATGACACTTCTTCATTAAGGTTAAGTAGGTAGATGGTTTAGGTCTACTAGGCTAGGTAACTCTAAACATCCTTGCATATTGGATTTCCCTCATATAACGTGGTAGCTCTTGAGTACTTTGATGAGAATACAGAAATTCGAAATTTCATTTCATCACTTGTAAATATGTATGATGAGATCAATAGTTTTCTCGGATCGTTTTCACTCGGAAGTTATTAAATTCTTTTTAGTAACCCCTAGCGCTTACCAGAGCCCATAATCAATGCCTATAGCAGGGAGTTACAAACATAGTTCAATTCGATAGTTTTTGCTCAACACTAAATGCTAGGATGTATTTGTACGATACACCTAGGGATACAATGGCCATAGATCCGATGCTCCACAGCTTATGCTCGACATCAACATGGAAGGCTCCACGGCTTATGCCCAACACATCCAATTATATTCTCATGTGTTTTAGAGCTTCTTGCTCAACACAATTCATCAATCACTCAAGTGTTCTAGAGCTTTTTGCTCAACACAGAACATCTCATCAATCATGTGCTTCAGGGTCCACGCTCAACACAAACAATCATATACATATATCATCAATAATTAGCTTACGCCCAATATATAAAACAAATCATCATGTTCATATGGAGTGGGTTCCTGTTGCCCTGATTTTATGAATCATAACCAATAAGGAGGTTTAGTCCACACAATTAGCTTAGAGCAGCGTCTGGTATGTTTGGTTTAACAAAACCTCGCAGGTTATGGTCCTGTTACTAGCTAGTTTGTCTCTTAAGGAGAACTTAAAACCAGCAAAATCTAACCTATTCTAATATCTATCCTACCTAAATACCTAAAAATGTCCTAAGGTTGCTTTCGTAAGGAAAGACTTCGATTGTTGGGAAGTTTTCTAAATATGAAAACTTACTTATAGTATGCAAAATTATTAAACAGTGCTAATTAAAAATAATAAAGTAAAATTCAAAACTAATTAATCTATCTATCCTATTTAACCCTATCTCAGCTGAGAGTAATTTGAAACTCTATTAATTATTAATCAATAACAGAAAACTGAAGTATGATCTAAACAAACATATTTAAATCATAATAAAAGTTACTCTGCTATGTAATAATAGAAATGAAATTTAACCTATAAACACACAGTCAACTTCAACTTCCAAAACTGATTAATAATTAACTATCAAGACAGTCATTTGAATTTGAAATAATGCTTATTTAAAATTCACTGTTAACATACAAATGAAATTTTAAATAAACAGAAAAGTATATCATTAAAACTGATGTTTATAGTGAACACACTAATAAACAAAACCATAATGAAATATTTATTCAACAACTAACTTGAGATGATAAAGTGAGAAAAATATTCAAACATCAATGTGTCACAGCACACAGAGCTCATATAAAAACAGAAGACAACAAACTGAAATATATGTATATATAGAAATCCAAAAATGAAATACAAGTCACAGTATCATTTGCAGATATCCAGTATCATTCATATGAAAGCTTCAGCTTCAAGTATGATGTAGTACTAGTAACAAAATATATTTCACATGAGTTTTCTTCACCACTCCATCCTCCTCGAGTTCATCAAAACTCATAACTTATATACTACTAAGAGTTGGTTTTTTGCAATAAAAGCTGCTTGCTACATTATAGGAACTACTAACCAAAAGGGCATCTAATTACACCTATTACTAGAAATAGAAATCGACTGGCCTGAGTCAAGGTATAACAGAAAGTTCTTGACCATTGATAAAACTCAATCTGATAACAAATCAACCATATCCCCATGCCATCGTATAACCACGTCCTATATTTCTGGAAAAGGGCGATGATGAAACTTCCTGCATTAAATTCAATCAACGCGTCATATTAAAATGAGTTTAACACAGCTAACAGAAATATTTTAAAACTTATAAATGCATGCTTGTTAAATCTACGATTTTACAGGCATGCGAAATCGAAATAACTATTACCTGTTATGCTGTGACAGAAAAGAAAACTATTAATCTTCATTATGAAGAGCGACTACTCTTCTAGCTTCGGCCAATTTAGCCTTCAGCCTGATGATTTTAACATTTTGTTTTTCGATTCGTTCGAGTAGCAGCTGATTTGTATTTAGTATTGATTTCTTGGATTTCTTGTGTTGATTCTTCTTCATGTTCACCTTCTTCCATCTATCGATCCATTCTAGCAATTCTTTCCTGAAAGTCTTGTTTTCTTCCTCCAATAAGGCCGTGCTGGACAGACACTGTTTTAGCTTCCCTTTAAACTCTATGATTTTATCTTGATATACATTACCTAACACCCGTTGCAGAGTTTCGTCTTCTTTATTTACACGAGGAGAACGAGGACTGTCACAATGCTGATTGTGTAAAGGTTCCAGATCTATAGTGTTAACATTTATTTCTGGTTGATTGCCTTCAACCTCACCTGATTGCACATCACTTCCCTGCACAGTAGCAAAATTCCCTACATCCGCTGTGTTAGGGGCAGACATCGGAATATCATCCTCAATATTTACAATTGAAGGTTCAGTAGCTGTGGATTTGGAAGTTTGTTGATCAGACCTATATCCTGGATTCGAATGAAGATTATGCATACTCCTAGTAACTCTACGCGAAAATGATAAGTTTTCATAGTTCAACCCTTCCTTGTCACAACAAACCTGAGCCAAATGGTTCAGCTTATGCATAGACTCTTTATCACATTCATCAGGTTTATCAATTTCATCTTCGTCTAATCCTTCTTTTAGTTTTGCAGGGTTGTCATCATTTTTACCAGGTTCGGGTTTATCCAACATTTCCCTAGAATCGCAAGGAACTGAAACCCTATCAGTATTTTCATTAATCTCGTTATCTATGGGCATGTTTACGACCTCTGGCTCCTTAACCTCTGAGCTATTAATCTCAAGATTTATGGCCTTTCGTCTTCTACAAATTCGTGGAGATGGATTAGGCCAGTACTGTGTTGGCCCGAATTTACAGTCAATTAGAAATTTATCCCAAGACACGTCTTTATCAGATAATTGGAATTGCAGTAAGATTTTAATCAACCCATGATGACACAGACTACTGTCAGGGTTATTGAAATTCCTAACAGATTGTGACATTTTCTTAAGACTTTGCCAAAGATAGAAGGGCAAATTAAGTTTACAACCCTTAGCTGCTAACAGCAACCGTAAATGATACAAGTGCAAATGGGAATAGCATCCACAGCATGTCACGTACCTTACTAAAATTTCATAGTAAACTCTCCATTGAGGCTTTAGGAATTTTACAGGCACGCCTATCCTCAGCTTCATTTTGTCTGGTAATGGCAATAACAGAGCCAGACACTTCTTCTTGTTGACCATCGTGCCCTTAAACCAACATTCCCCAACCTGTGGAAGTTCCGTGGCTTCAGCAATTTTATCTTCGTTGATGACGAATTCGAAACCTCCAATTCGCACCCTGTCATCTTCAAAACTCATAGAGAACATTTTAGTGATTTCCACATGGTGACCATCAAAGCTTCAAAAGAAATGTGCCCATCCCATTTTCTCAAATCTCTTGGCAGCTTCCTGGTTAGCTTCAATCAGTTCACACCCTGAAATCTCAAAGCGATTCAGAGGAGACATGGTTTCTCCAGCACTTTCTGGGCTTCGTCGCGAAATGAATGGGGAAGTGAAAACAGAGGGAATAGGTATCCATACGCATGACATGATGGATAATATTCACATGATTCAAATCTGATCGGAGATCTAATCTCTGAACCTGCCATCTTAGCGGGATTTCAAGCAGTGATAAATGTTACACTACACCATGACTTATGCTAGTTTACCTACGTTTAACCATGTCTGTTAGTGATCACCACTTAACTTGGCAAACCAACGATACGAAGCCTGATAGAATCATCATTACAACCATTGATGATTGACAGAGGTTCATAATTAAATGTACAACGGCGTAATTTGAAATGACTGTTAGCATTTAACACTGTCAACATGATATTACCACATGCATACAAATGTCGACTCAATCAAGGGGTGAAGGCCATGTTTTATACCGGCTCACCGATCCAAATGGTTGATTGCTTATCAATTTGACACTTGGTTTATTGCATGGCCAGCTAATCCACACAATCATCCCTATTTTATCATGTTATGTAGTGGTATGAAGAGTAATAAACCGCATTCTCTAATGTTAACGATGTATTGACAAAATGGCTAGATTAATATACTATATATGTACAAGACTAAGTTTAAAACCATTTACACATCGTATCGACACATATATACCATCATATAGGATATTTATCCTAAGTAAAAATTTTCCTATACAAACATCATCTAACCATTAACTATGATATTTACAAGGTTCATAATAGGGTATTATATATAATGTTAACTTTCGAAATTCTCTTAGTCTTAGGACTAACAATAACCGATTTGACATATAATGTGTTTTATGAAATTTCTCTTGGCACAAATCCCTTAAGTCACATAAATTCACTATGATGATTTCAATAACTTAATGAAAATTTACGAAACTTATCTGACAGTTAAAAACCAAGTTTTATAATCGAATTTCTTTCAGCTCTAAGATCATTAAATCACTTTTCTTTGATTAAGAGTACCTTCAGAATCAAAGATTCTGAAGGTGCTCTTTCATAATTTTTATTGATAAATCAGATAAAGAGCTGGTCTCTCTTCATTTCTTGAAAAAATGAAGAGGTTGTTGCTGGCTGCCCACAAATGGCGATGACCTGGGTGAACCAGTTATCTCTGCTTAAAGAAGATGATCAAAGCGAAATCTTAGAAATCTGTTAAAAATAATCAAAATCCTTTATTCATGTCAAACCTTTATTTATTCAAATTCATAAGTATAACTCAGAAATATTTCATCTTTTGAAATAAATATTTGATTAGAGATAGGCTTACAAATATCTTCATCGAAACAAGTACTTCTTAGTAAAGATGATCTTACCATCAGCATAGAATATTGCTCTTCTGAAAACTTTCTAGAACCTGTTCCATAGTATGATAATTTTTCTTTTTAATTCAGTAATTTTGTCTGAAGACTACTATCTGTGTTTGGTATCCCAATGTGATAGTATCATTCACGAGAGTTGTCTGAAATAAGCAAGCCGACTCGTGATGAGATCTCCTGTCTTTTAATTTCTTTAAAATAAAAAATCCATCACCCTGGTGATCAGAAATGAAGTTATTCCAGGCAACACTGATGATCATGATTAGGCCGGCTCATTACTGAGACCTCCTATTCTTCAAACAAAAGCTATGTTTTTTCTTGCAATTTTCATTAGTTTTCTTTTTTCTTTTTTTTTCTTTTTTTCTTTTTTTTGTTACAAAATGAGAGATCATTACCCAGCATGGTAACCAAATGGTAATGTCAGTCATTAATATCACCAGAAAATGAATCAGCTGGCTCGTGATGAGACCCCTTATCTTTTGGTTTCGAAACCAAAAGCCATTACTAGTTTCCTAATAATGTCATACCAGTGATATTTGTGATTCTGATCGGACCAGCTCATTACTGAGACCTTCCGTCTCTCACTTTAGCTTCTTATTAACTGGAACAGATGCTAGACAGTTCTCAAATGATAAAAGTTTTCTAAGACTGATGATAGAGATCTATAAAGATTTTTCAAAAGTACAAGTTTCGAAAAAGATATACAATAAACTATTCTTGTTTAAGAAAATAACCACATGAAGAGAAATCCGAGGAACACTTATAAATAGAAATAACGAAGGTCGTTACAAATTTAAGAAATTTTGATCAATCTGAACAAATTTTTAAAGATTTCAGTCTAAAATTAAGATTTCGAAGACTGATGAGTAAACTGATCTTATTTATTTACAATCATTAATTACATATTTCTGCCTAAAGACTGGTTATATACATAAATTTTAACAATCTGGAATTTTTGACTTTGACAGAAATTTAATTCATATACAGTTTGCTAGTTTATATACAGGAATACAAATTATTTACAAATAGCGAGTAAGTATATACATTTTAGATAGCAAAATATCAACAGAAATATTTTTTAAGAATCAGTCCATTCACAGGGAATGTCTCGGACTGTCCTTCAAGTGTTTGCAATCGAAAGGTACTTGGACCTATTTTTTCAGAAATAACAAAGGGACCTAACCACAGTTTTTGAAACTTAGTATGATCACCCTTATCTTCATGAGCTTTATCCCATTTTAGGACTAAGTCTCCTACCTGAAATTCTCAATTAGAACTGAAAGATTGGTCAAACCATGACTTTACAATTTGTTGGTGTTTGTTAAAGTGTTGTTTTGACTTCTCCCTATCTTCTTCTAATTTTAACAATGCATTAATTCTTTTTTCCATTGCTGGGATTCTTCTTCTTGAACCGACTGAGCTAACTGTAATGAAGGTAAGAATAAATTTGGCGGAAGAATAGCTTCAGTTCCATACACTAAGAAAAATGGTGAGTTACCTATTGCAGCTTTTGGAGTTACTCTGTCTGCCCAAATAGCATTGACTAATTCTATATGCGAATTTCGATGATAAACTGAAACAGTTCTTTTAAGAATTTTTAATAAGTTTTTGTTTGTTGATTCAGCTAGACCATTCCCATGAGGATGGTAATTAGTGGAATATCTGATTCTTATTCCTTTTTCTAATGCAAACTGAGTCAATTCAACTGATGAAAAATATGATGCATTATCGAAAACCAAAGAGTCAGGAACACCAAATCTCGTTATGATAAAGAATTCCAAAAATAATATAACTTGATTAGTATTCACAACTTTTAATGGTGCAGCCTTATCCCAACGAGTGAAGTAATCAGTTGCAGTTATTATATAATTGTGTTGCATTGATGAGGGAGGGTTTATTGGACCTACTATATCAATACCCCACTGCTGAAAGGGTCTTTCAGCTGAAACAGGTTGTAAAGGGAAAGCGGATTTTTTAACCCTTCCCGCGGCAAGTTGACACTCTTGACACTTTCTGACGAAAGTATAAGAATCTCGAAACAAGGTAGGCCAATAATAACCAGCCCTAAGAATTTTATGGGCTGTCGTCTCTCCACCGAAATGACCTCCTGCTGGTCCGGAATGTAATTCTTTCAGAATTGTTTCTGTTTCATCTTTATCTAAACATCAAAGGTATACTCCGTCTAAATTTTTCCGAAAGAGGATATTATCTATTAATAAGTATGGAGCAGACTTCAATCTGAGGGATCTTTTCTTTTTTGGGTCTAAGTAATCAGGGGCAGTCCCTGTTTCCAAAAGTACTCGTATGTCTGTGTACCAGGAATCTTGAGGTGGTGGATAAAAATAAATTTCTCTCGTAAGTAAATCTTCATCAATGATAATTTCAGTTTTGTCATCAGGCAAATGAGCAGCTTCAGCAGCTAATTTACACAACCCTTTTCCTTTAATTATCATTGGTGGTTTGATTTCTAAGTCATATTCTTGAAGGGCTGTCATCCAAGGTGCCCTTTTTTCTCCTAAATCTTTTTGTACCAACAAATTTCTAACTGAAGAATAAGGGACAATTACTTTCGTTTTGGATTGCAACAAGTAAGGACGAAAATGTTTAACAACTTTAAAGACGGCAAAAGCTTGTTTATCCACTTCATGATAGTTGAGTTTAGCACCTTTGAAATTTGAACTCATGAATGAAATTGGAACTTCATTATTTTGTTGATTCAATTGAGTTAAAACTGCTGCATATGCAACATCAGAAGCAAAGGTGTATAATATAAAATCCTTGTTAAAATCTGGACTTAAAAGACTCGGAGCTTCTGAAATAGCTTCCAAAATTTTCTGAAAGGATTCTTTTTCAGTTTGTCCCCAATTAAATACAGCATCTTTTTTAATTATTTTCTGCAAAGGACGAATGATCTCTGAAAAACTAGGAATGAATCTCCTAACAAAGTTAATTTTGCCTAAGAATGACTGCATTCCTTTCTTGCTGGAAGGAAAAGTAATCTTTGAAATAGCTTGTGTTCTTTCAGGATCAATCATGATTCCGTGTTTCGAGACTACACATCCTAACAAGATACCTTCTGAAACAACAAATATTGTTTTCTTAGGATTTAAAGATATTCCCAATTTTCTACATCGTTCAAACACTTTTCTCAAGTGGTTAAGATGATCAGGTCGATGTTTAGAGTAGACAGTAACGTCATCCAAATAGACAACGAATGAATGACTGATTAAGCCTCTAAAAGCAATATCCATTGCTCGTTGAAATGTTGCTCCCGCGTTGATTAACCCAAAGGGCATCTTACGATATGCGTACATTCCCCAGGGAGTTCTAAAAGCTGTTTTCAGTTGATCGTCTGGGGAGACTAGTATTTGGTTGTACCCTGAGAAACCATCAAGGAGAGACAGGATCTCAGACCCAGACACTTTCTGAAGGATTTGTTCCATGGGAGGAACAGGGTAGTTATCTTTTTCAGAAGCTTTATTTAAATTTCTAAAATCCACACATAACCTAATATCCCCATTTTTCTTTCTGACTGGAACTAAGTTTGCTACCCATTAAGTATGTCTGATAGGAAAAATGATCTTGGCAGCTAACAATTTATTCAGTTCTTTTTTAATTGTTGGTTCTAATGATGGGTGATATTTTCTTAACTTCTGCTGAAAATCCTTTGATTCTTGTTTAATTGGGATTATATGTTGCATGACATGAGTATTGAATGTTTTTAGGTCATCATATGTCCATGCAAATATATCTTTAAACTCCTTAAATAGTTTTATGAAAGCTGGTTTTTCTACAGGATTACAATCTATTCCTAGATTGATAGTTTGAGACTTTGATTCTGTTCCTAAATTGATGGTTTCATATTTCATCCGAGAACTATTTGTTTTACAATTAGGAACAGACTTAAATTTATCCTGCAGATCAAAAAACTTTTCTAATCTCAATACTGAATTGGGAACTGGTTTTACCTTTTCGAAAGCTTTCTCAACTGAACAAAAATCATTTATTACCGAAAAATCTCGTAGATTATCATCATCAGTGACTTCATCTATTGCTGAATCTTTAAAAATATCCTCGTTTGTTAGAAAATGTAATACCTGCGTATCATTATCAAACACACGCCAGTTAAAAATATTATCTGGAATGGAAGGCCTAAAAATCAATTCAACAGAAAAGAAATCTGGTGTAAGATTTTCTGAAGGAATTAACTTAGATGCTACATTTGCCAATAAATCTGCTTCTTGATTTTGATTTCTAGGAACAGGATTTATGTTGAATGCATCAAAATGTGTAATTAGATTCCATACCTCTTTCTTATAGCTCTGTAAATGCTCGGATAAACAGTGAATGGAATTACGAACCTGTCTAACTATGATCTCGAAATCGCCATAGACAATTATCTATTTGATGCCCAAATCTATTGCCTTTTTCAAACCTTGTATTAAAGCTTCATATTCAACTGTGTTATTCGTACAACTAAATTCCATTCTACAAGACATACAGGTTTTATTACCTTGAGGGTGTATCAATAAATAGCCAGCTCCTGCTCCTTCTTTAGATTTTGCGCCATCAAAGAATAAAGTCCAAATAGAACTATGTGCAATTACCTTACATTCTATGATATTTACAATATTTACATTATTTACATCACTGATGGTTTCCTTGAGTGAATGATTTGGAGAAACAGATGTTATATTACAAATTTCAGATTGCTGATCAAAGAGAGTGGAATTTTCAGCTTTAAAATTTCCAAATCCTAATTCATACATGTAATTTCCCATAATCGAATAAGAAAATAACATAGGTTCACTAGGATCATGCAATTCTGTAACAGTATGTTTCATATACCGTTCTCTATGTATTTTTATCTGATTTGATTTTCCGTTCTTAGGTAACCACAACATTGACCAATCAGTGGCAAAAAAACCGTTAAGCTGTTGAGACCAATCTCTACTTAAGAACAATCCATACGCATCTGGAATATCAGCAACAACAATGTCTATGATTTGATAAACTGAAGGATTACAAGCGATTCTAACTAAGACATCCTTCATTTCTCCAACAACCTTTACGTTTGTTCTATCTAATTGAGTTATTTGTGAATTAGATGGAACAAATTTTCCATTCAATTTCTTACATACAGATAAAGGCATAACATTCGATGATGCTCCTGAATCTACCATGCAGTTGTGAACATTCCTATTGAAAATTTCAAAGGTAAGTAAAAATGGATGTGTTGTTGACTTAGAATTTTTACCTATCAATGAAGCTTTGTCAGCTCCTGCTTTTCCTTTTTCAGTTATTGTTGGATCATTATTAGAGCTGTTTGCAGCAACGTTTTGTTTTGTATTAGGAACAATTGAACTCACTGCAGGACTTATAATATGACTATTAGGCATTGGGTGGATTTGAAGAAGATCGTACATACTAATGTTTGCACGTGTCTTTTTTAAATCTTCGATTATGTCATATTGTATATCCAACTTTGGAGTGTGTTGGATAGTTTGAGTACCCTTAGTGGGCAGAGCTTGCTTGCCAGATTGAGTTTTTTTGTTTGGTTGTGAATTATCAGTATTTGAGCTTGAAGCACCTGGAGTATTTGTAGTTGCTTTACTACGAGTATTATACGCATGTTGTCCTGAAGATGGATCTCTATTTTCATGTTCTTTTACAACACTATCCCAAAAATGACCGTTAACTTGTTGAGTTTCTTCTGACTCTTCATCATTTTCTGATTCCTCTTCTTCTTCGTTTTCATTCATGTCTTGATTAGTAGTGTCAGACAAAGATAGAACAGCCCGAATTGTGTTAAATATTTCTTCATTAGCAGCTACATCCGGAGGTGTATTTTTATTATTTGTGTTTGGGTTTTGTCTAAATTGATTTCTGAAGTAACCCCTAGAAGGAGAAGTTTCAGAATTAATCTTTTTTAACCCTATAACTTCATTAGTTAATGTTCGAATAGCGTTCTGTAACTGTTCTACATCGAATGCTTTATCTTTATCTGAACCAGACTTTTCTGTTTTCCTTCGAGGAAAAGAATCAGATTTGCCACTTTTATCTGGTTCATAAGACATGAAATCCTTTTCTACTTTAATTGCTTCCTCAAATGTTTCTATCAGCGTTGTTTTTCCAGCTCTTTTCACAAACATTCCAGAATTCGTAGGTAAGGATGATGTATAATTTTCAATAATTATATCTTCCGGAGGTTGAGAAGCAACTGGAATTTTATTTTTTAAAGTTAGAAACCTTTGATTGAAATCTTTGATTCTTTCTTTAGGCTCCATTTTAATTCTAGATAATTCTAGGGCTAAAAGAGCACGCGTTTTATCTTCCCCGAATTTATCTAGAAAAGATTTATTAAATTCCTCCCAATTTGTGATAGATCCTTGTACTAATGAAAAGTACCAGGTAGAAGCTCTTCCTTCAAAGGTGAGAGGAAACAATCGACAAACAACATCTTCATGCTGAACATTCAAAGTTTGAACAGCCAACATGAATTTATCAATATGCACCTCTGCAGGTTCTTTGTCATCTGGGTTAAACTTAGGAAGAATTTTATCTAAATGTTTTGGCAATGGGTGCTGTACCCCAGGAACTGCTACAGCAGCTGCCCTTAACCAAGGGAGCTGTGGATTGGGTGGAGGAGGTGGAGGGTTACCTCCTCCAACATTTCCTGCCATTGGACTTCCTTGAGAGCTAGAAGAACTTCCTGAATTGGAAGGTCTTGGACTATCAGGTGGAGACTCAGGAGGAGAAGGTGGTTGATTAGAACCACTTCCTACAATTAGTCTCCTAGCAGTATTGGTTTGTGTAATCTGTCTTTGATGTCTTTCAACCTGATGATGAGGAGTACTACCAGTTATTTCCAAATCTTCTGTAACTATGGTCAATTGTGGATTATGTCGTTGTTGTCTAGGAAGACCATAATCTATTGGAGAAATACCTAACTGGTTAGCGTAAGCCCTAGTAAGGATATGTCTGGATTCTTCTAGAGTTTGAGCACTTTGTGCGGGAGTAAAGGGAGAAGTAATAGGGTCACGTTCAAGGATATTCCTAACAGCTTCTATAAAAGGTGATCTACTGACTTCTGGAGATTGTTGGCTAGTTGGAAATGTTTCATTAGTTTCACCTGCCATTACTTAATTCAGGCCCTCCTTGTAGCGCCATTTGTTGGCCTGATTTTATGAATCATAGCCAATAAGGAGGTTTAGTCCACACAATCAGCTTAGAGCAGCGTCCGGTATGTTTGGTTTAACAAAACCTCGCAGGTTATGGTCCTGCTACCAGCTAGTTTGTCTCTTAAGGAGAACTTAAAACCAGCAAAATCTAACCTATTCTAATATCTATCCTACCTAAATACCTAAAAATGTCCTAAGGTTGCTTTCGTAAGGAAAGACTTCGATTGTTGGGAATTTTTCTAAATATGAAAACTTACTTATAGTATGCAAAATTATTTAATAGTGCTAATTAAAAATAATAAAGTAAAATTCAAAACTAATTAATCTATCTATCCTATTTAAACCTATCTTAGCTGAGAGCAATTTGAAACTATATTAATTATTAATCAATAACAGAAAACTGAAGTATGATCTAAACAAACATATTTAAATCATAATAAAAGTTACTCTGCTATGTAATAATAGAAATGAAATTTAACCTATAAACACACAGTCAACTTCAACTTCCAAAACTGATTAATAATTAATTATCAAGACAGTCATTTGAATTTGAAATAATGCTTATTTAAAATTCACTGTTAACATACAAATGAAATTTTAAATAAACAGAAAAGTATATCATTAAAACTGATGTTGATAGTGAACACACTAATAAACAAAACCATAATGAAATATTTATTCAACAACTAACTTGAGATGATAAAGTGAGAAAAATATTCAAACATCAATGTGTCACAACACACAGAGTTCATATAAAAACAGAAGACAACAAACTGAAATATATGTATATATATAAATCCAAAAATGAAATACGAGTCACAGTATCATTTGCAGATATCCTGTATCATTCATATGAAAGCTTCAGCTTCAAGTATGATGTAGTACTAGTAACAAAATATATTTCACATGAGTTTTCTTCACCACTCCATCCTCCTCGAGTTCATCAAAACTCATAACTTATATACTACTAAGAGTTGGTTTTTTGCAATAAAAGCTGCTTGCTACATTATAGGAACTACTAACCAAAAGGGCATCTAATTACACCTATTACTAGAAATAGAAATCGACTGGCCTGAGTCGAGGTATCACAGAAAGTTCTTGACCATTGATAAAACTCCATCTGATAACAAATCAGCCATATCCCCATGCCATCGTATAACCACGTCCTGTATTTCTGGAAAAGGGCGATGATGAAACTTCCTGCATTAAATTCAATCAACGCGTCATATTAAAATGAGTTTAACACAGCTAACATAAATATTTTAAAACTTATAAATGCATGCGTGCTAAATCTCTGATTTTAAAGGCATGCGAAATCGAAATAACTATTACCTGTTATGCTGTGACAGAAAAGAAAACTATTAAGCTTCATTATGAAGAGCGACTACTTTTCTAGCTTCGGCCAATTTAGCCTTCAGCCTCATGATTTTAACATTTTGTTTTTCGATTCGTTTAGGTAGCAGCTGATTTGTATTTAGTATTGATTTCTTGGATTTCTTGTGTTGATTCTTCTTCATGTTCGCCTTCTTCCATCTATCGATCCATTCTAGCAATTCTTTCCTGAAAGTCTTGTTTTCTTCCTCCAATAAGGTCGTGCTGGACAGACACTGTTTTAGCTTCCCTTTAAACTCTATGATTTTATCTTGATATACATTACCTAACACCCGTTGCAGAGTTTCGTCTTCTTTATTTACACGAGGAGAACGAGGACTGTCACAATGCTGATTGTGTAAAGGTTCCAGATCTATAGTGTTAACGTTTATTTCTGGTTGATTGCCTTCAACCTCACCTGATTGCACATCACTTCCCTGCGCAGTAGCAGAATTCCCTACATCCGCTGTGTTAGGGGCAGACATCGGAATATCATCCTCAATATTTACAATTGTAGGTTCAGTAGCTGTGGATTTGGAAGTTTGTTGATAAGACCTATATCCTGGAGTCGAATGAAGATTATGCATACTCCTAGTAACTCTACGCGAAAACGATAAGTTTTCATAGTTCAACCCTTCCTTGTCACAACAAACCTGAGCCAAATGGTTCAGCTTATGCATAGACTCTTTATCACATTCATCAGGTTTATCAATTTCATCTTCGTCTAATCCTTCTTTTAGTTTTGCAGGGTTGTCATCATTTTTACCAGGTTCAGGTTTATCCAACATTTCCCTAGAATCGCAAGGAACTGAAACCCTATCAGTATTTTCATTAATCTCGTTATCTATGGGCATGTTTACGACCTCTGGCTCCTTAACCTCTGAGCTATTAATCTCAGGATTTATGGCCTTTCGTCTTCTACGAATTCATGGAGATGGATTAGGCCAGTACTGTGTTGGCCCCAATTTACAGTCAATTAGAAATTTATCCCAAGACTCGCCTTTATCAGATAATTGGAATTGCAGTAAGATTTTAATCAACCCATGATGACACAGACTACTGTCCGGGTTATTGAAATTCCTAATAGATTGTGACATTTTCTTAAGAATTTGCCAAAGATAGAAGGGCAAATTAAGTTTACAACCCTTAACTGCTAACATCAACCGTAAATGATACAAGTGCAAATGGGAATAGCGTCCACAGCATGTCATGTACCTTACTAAAATTTCATAGTAAACTCTCCATTCAGGCTTTAGGAATTTTACAGGCATGCCTATCCTCAGCTTCGTTTTGTCTGGTAATGGCAATAACAGAGCCAGACACTTCTTCTTGTTGACCATCATGCCCTTAAGCCAACATTCCCCAACCTGTGGAAGTTTCGTGGCTTCATCAATTTTATCTTCGTTGATGATGAATTCGAAACCTCCAATTCGCACCCTGTCATCTTCAAAACTCATAGTGAACATTTTAGTGATTTCCACATGGTGACCATCAAAGCTTCGAAAGAAATGTGCCCATCCCATTTTCTCAAATTTCTTGGCAGCTTCCTGGTTAGCTTCAATCAGTTCACACCCTGAAATCTCAAAGCGATTCAGAGGAGACATGGTTTCTCCAGCACTTTCTGGGCTTCGTCGCGAAATGAATGGGGAAGTGAAAACAGAGGGAATAGGTATCCATACGCATGACATGATGGATAATCTTCACATGCTTTAAATCTGATCAGAGATCTAATCTTTGAACCTGCCATCTTAGCGGGATTTCAAGCTGTGATAAATGTTACACTACACCATGACTTATGCCAGTTTACCTACGTTTAACCATGTCTGTTAGTGATCACCACTTAACTTGGTGAACCAGCGATACAAAGCCTGATAGAATCATCATTACAACCATTGATGATTGACAGAGGTTCATAATTAAATGTACAACGGCGTAATTTAAAATGACTGTTAGCATTTAACACTGTCAACACGATATTACCACATGCATACAAATGTCGACTCAATCAAGGGGTGAAGGCCACGTTTTATACCAGCTCATCGATCCAAATGGTTGATTGCTTATCAATTTGACACTTGGTTTATTGCATGGCCAGCTAATCCACACAATCATCCCTATTTTATCATGTTACGTAGTGGTATGAAGAGTAATAAACCGCATTCTCTAATGTTAACGATGTATTGACAAAATGGCTAGATTAATATACTATATATGTACAAGACTAAGTTTAAAACCATTTACACATTGTATCGACACATATATACCATCATATAGGATATTTATCCTAAGTAAAAATTTTCCTATACAAACATCATCTAACCATTAACTATGATATTTACAAGGTTCATAATAGGGTATTATATATAATGTTCACTTTCGAAATTCTCTTAGTCTTAGGACTAACAATACCCTATTTGACATATAATGTGTTTTATGAAATTTCTCTTGGCACAAATCCCTTAAGTCACATAAATTCACTATGATGATTTCAATAACTTAATGAAAATTTACGAAACTTATGTGAGAGTTAAAAACCAAGTTTTATAATCGAATTTCTTTCAGCTCTAAGATCATTAAATCAGTTTTCTTTGATTAAGAGTACCTTCAGAATCAAAGATTCTGAAGGTGCTCTTTCATAATTTTTATTTGATAATTCAGATAAAGAGCTGGTCTCTCTTCATTTCTTGACAAAATGAAGAGGTTGTTGTTGGCTGCCAACAGTTCCTTGACCCAATATAAAATAAAACATCAAGATAATCATCATAATCATTAGACACATGCCTATAAGTGTTAGGTCCAAAATTCGGGATATTGCAATGGTTCCATTTTGGAATAAGAATTAATTCTCATTTCATAGTATCATAGGATGGTTTCATTTTCATGTCTGCTCTTCATTTGATAATAACATCCCTTTCCTTGGATTTTGAAATGGGAATATTCTTCATTGTTGTAGGCCAAAGGCCATCAAAATATTGTGCAAGCCTGCAAAATTCTTCTCCACCTTGTCTTCATTCAGGTTTCAAATTGAGTCAAAACCATGTTTTGCGAATCCATGTCCAATTTATTATATGCAACAATTATCACTTGTTGGATGCGATGTGTGTCATAATGTAAGGTGGTTGTGCTACTAGCCATGGATTCATGATTTCATTGAAACTATGGCTAGTCCCAAAATCTAGAGGATCGGAGAAGAATTGAATGAGATTGTACAAGGAGATATTAATGGAAGAGAATGGTACACAAAGATTGTCAAACTTGGAAGAGAGAGTACGTGAGGCATGGGAGTCATAGTAATGTACTCTTTTGGTTATATCTATGTTGCAATTTTTTGTTAAAAAAGTTGTCTGAAATGAAGAGATTTGAATGAGAAAACTTCTCAGAATAGCATGATTTGATAGCTCTTTCTCCTAGGTTAAATTGGATGGAGAGCCTGTATTATATTAAAAAATGTGAACCATAAATTCTATCAGTATATACCTTTCCACTATATCCACGAGGTTATAACCAATAATCACGTGCAATGGACATTGCAATTCTAAGCACTAGTAATTAATTGGCAATCACCTTTGGTAAGATGGTAGCCTAGTAGCAAATAAAGCATTAATTAACAATCACATGTGGTAAGTTTGTATCCTGGTATCTTGTAAGCACATTAATGATGGTTGTGTTTTGATAGGCTATCAAATTTGAAATCAACCAACAATAGCCTTCAAATGCTTAATGCGGCTTAACAACTAGTAATTTTTCAAATCCCAACCAATCCATGTGTAAGGTAAATAAGTAATGTATTAATAGCGAAAGTAATCAAATATTCTAGAATTAAGTTGTGCGATGGATGAACATAAATTAGAATTAGAATTGATTCATCATAGTTTGCACTAGTTTATAATTATTGTAGCTACGTGATTGGAATTAGAGAGTCTCGATTTGGAACTATGGTTATTGGAATTTGGAAATGTGATTATGAAAGTGGATTTGGAACTATGGTTATTTAACTCGTTATTTGATTTTGGAAATGTCATTATGAAAGTTTAAAAGCTTGAAACTGAAGCGGTTTTAAACTTTACACTTGTGTTTGTCACTATTCTAAATTCCAAAGTCATCAACCGTGCTTAGGTGGCACTTGCTCACCACTTGCTTCCACCATTTCCATCGAGTCTTAAGACTATTTCAATTTTGTATTTCTACCTCATTTCATGTTTTAGTACTTGCTAGAATTATGGTAGCTATATAGGGGACAACAAGAGCTCATCACGTGGCATATGTAGCTTTGGGCTTCAATCGATGCTTGAAAAAGTGAGTTGTTAGGAAAGAAAAAAAGCACAATTATCAACGCTCTTGTTGGAGAAAGTTCCTTGATCACTTTCTCATCAATGTTTACTTTGTCATTGAGAAGTGAGACATGGAGATTCAAGCTAATAAGAGAGATTGTGGATCACTTCCTCTTTCACTGCATTTGTGAGTGTTTAATATAGAGACCCGGTCAAAAGAGTTCATCCATTTGTATCAAATGGATCTATTTCTATTTACACAGAGATGAATTTATTGCTCAAAAGCACCCAAACATAATAGGAGAAAAGCTTTCCTTCTTATTAGATATCACTATAAATGTTTGTAAGAATCATGAACAATTAAGCTTTCCATATGGCGTGCAAATTAGGATTCAAGGGGAAGAGGTCCCTTATATCATTCCTATCCAAATCACAAGTTCAAATGAGAGTAACTTGTGACCCTTGCTCAGACTGCGTCCACTACCTAATTTGACCCTTGCTCAAGTTGTTTCTACTATCACCATCAACCCCTACTTAGATTACTTCCATCCTTTCTTTTTCTTTTCATTCATTGTTTATCTCATACCATCTTCGAAACCAATGGGTTCCACCTAAGAGAAGGAAGGATACATTTTCTCCAACACCACCAATCCGTCACCCACCTACATAAATGCACATCGCCTCTAGAGACATAAAAAGACACCTCCCTTTATGGTGATTTCTCCATGGGAGTATGTCTATCCTCTAGTTCGTAGAGTTAAGTGGACAAAAAAATATATAAAGTGTTGTTTTGTTTCCTTAGTAGAGCTCAATACTAGTTGGGTTGTACAAGGAGCTGTATGGAATTTTCATTTATGTGCAGCATGAGTGTAATGTCCCTCTCATCCTTTGATGCCAAAAGAGATGGAACGGGGTAAAAAAAAACTTTGTTTCTTTATTACTATCAAATGGTCCCACCTGTTAAGCAAACTTTACAAGAGACTTCATATCTAATATGTCAGAACTATGTGCATGAATCAAAACAGTCATTTAAGAATTTTCCTTTAAGGTACTCCACAGTAGTTCATCATTATGGTGCCCTTAAAGACTTACTATGCATAACATATAAATAATAATTTAACAGTAACCTTTTCAATAACTTTCACAGTATTACCATCCATTTGCTCAACGAGGTCGCAGGTACATAATAACAGAAATGAAGCTAAACATTTAGACATGAAGTACAGAGATGGCATCAAAACATCATGAGGCGAAAGCATGGAAAAGACACAGGGGGTACGTGGTTCACCTCGTCCACGAGGCTACGTCCACCAAAAGTTAGGCATCTCTCTTTATTCATAAAAATAAATCACCGATCAAGGTATACATTCCACATCATGAGTGCTGTATCATCAGCTCCTCATACAAAATAGGAAACCTCATCCTAAGGTCCACAACATAACACATCTTTGGATAAGCTCCTGGAGTGGGCACGGCCTCCAGTCTAGAGTTTATTAAACAACAATTAATTACATGTCAATACCCGATACACAGGTCTATTCCATCATGAGGATTAGACGATATTCCGAAACTTCGGAAGCCAAGAATTCAATTGGAATGATCTCGAGATCAAAGTATAATCTTCATTTTGCCTTGCAAGTTTCAAACCTTAAATTCTTTTATCAACAGAATAAGTGGTGCTGTAGCTCTAAGTTTATCAAGCATTTCATTTATACTATAAATTCAATAGTGTACCTGAGTGTTTTAATCATTTAGTGCGCTTATGCCATAAGATCCAAATATAGTCAACAGCGAGGGTTGATTAGCACTCATCGGTCACTTAACATATGCTGTATATACAATTCCTGGATAGAGACCTACTCTCCTGTCTACACACACTATGTATATCTAGCAATGTATATAGAATCAAGGTTAGTGAACTGTTTTTAACGAAAAGTATGCATACACGCTATACAAAATAATATTAACAGAGACCCATGTTTTCTGTGTGCATTTTACTCACAGGGTATAACCAGTTTTAGAAGAACCATTTTTCTGTATGCATTGCTCACGTGTCGATTTCAAAAAACAAAACGAAGGCTGCCTCTAAATTAATCTGCTTGATGCGTTAAACACACAGAGGTATCACCCTGACTCGAGCGGGCAAATCTGGATTCTCTCAGCGCAGACATTAATATAGGGATATAGTATCTAGACACTGCGTGTACACACCGTACGTATGTAACCTTGCGTCTGCATAATTGCGCGGACCTGCGCCTTAGGATCAGTAAGGCCATCCAAAATGCGTGTAAGGAGGGGAGGCATGCGGACATGACCCTGCGATGATGCCACACTCTACCACTAGGGCATTACCCCATCGTTAATCAGTAATCGAAAATCTAGTAGCTCAAACGCACTCTCTGTGTGCATAAATTGTAGCTGCTCTAGCTTTATCTTAGGTTTCAATGCAACCACAAAACCCTACCGGGTAACAAAACCAAAATAATAGTAAAGAAATAAAAACAGCATGGATTCTCATCTGATAACTAAAACAAACAACTGCCCTCAAAAAATCACCAAGTTAGCTCTGCTGTCAGAAAACCAAGCAAACACAATGGCCGGTCCAGATTAGAGCCGCAAAGAACTAATCCATTTGAAAACATGATAAGGTCTAAAGCGGATACCCGTGAACGCAAATATTACCAGCTGATGTTTTCATTACGGAATGAATCTATGCGCATAGGGAAAAATCCCAGTTAAAGCAAATCTTTCTACAACACGCAGCAATTTTCAAGTCATGGATAGGGTTTTCTTAGATCTAGGGGTTTCCCGTAGGCAGAAATGACCCACCCAAAACGCAGGCAACAGGATCTTACATATGCCTGTGACTAAAACGGCAGTTAAATAGAAAAAGATCCTACATATCCTTAACGCCTTCAGATCTAGAACCGCAATACCATCAACACTGTGATGGACACATCGTTCCCGATCTGGCGCTTGTTTCAACAGTAGATAAAACCAAACATTGATAGCAGGAAACACGTTCAGGAAAAACAATCGTTATGGTAAAATCAGTCGGATCTGTGAATTTACCAGCAATCGCTATGGTAAAGAAATTCTGAAACATTGAAGGACAGCAAAAACACTATCTCGCCAAAACTGTGGCCTGCGGCATTAAACATAATTATAACAATAACGCCAGAGATCGTTATGATACAAGTTCTAAGGTGTATAGGGCAGAATACTAACTACCAAATACTGGTGCGCTACTCCCAAGAATCGCCATGGCTTGGTTCTGCTTCGTCAAACTGCCACCAGCGATCCCTTGCAATTACTCACCCCAACCTCCAGGAGGTTGCGCTAGAGGTCCCCCCTTCGTATCACGCACATATTATTTTATAAAGCTCATCCATTCCCCCTGTCGAGGGTGCATGCATTTCCCAAAATATCCCCTCTTCCTATCGCGCTGGTGGCCTTTCATTCTCTCCTGCCGTAGCAGGTTTCCGTCATTAATGCCTGCGGATTCCCGTAACGCTTCCCATAACGCCCACTTCTTCCATCTAGGTGAGTAATCAACGCCTGAAATTGGCGACCTAAACAATGGGGCCTTTACTAGCAGCGTAAATTAGCTGAAAAGATTCAGCAATAAATCCTCCTCAGTGTTTGACCCAAATCCGGGCGTTTTTCAATAACGCCTTCACATTTACTTCCTTAAAATTCGGGCTGGAATCAATCATAAATCTTTTGCTATAAGCAGCATTCGTTCCAGCATTAAAAGCATAATTCCAAAGGCAATTTACTAATTCGTCCAAATTGAGACCAGTGTTGGTCAGTGCAGGAAAATAAAACATGTAAGATTTTCGGAAGGTGATGTTCTCTTACTTTGCACCACCAGAAATTAACAATTGTCCTAGACTGCATCATAGTAGAATTTCAATCCTACTCGAGATTTCATGTAGATGGCCGAAGACGCTCATCCTCCTACAAGCCTGAATTCAAGCTTGGAAAGTCTTCAAACTAACAATGGATTCAGATTTCAAAAATGAAATATTATAATTTTGCATTAGATTGCATTATAGAAAAGAATCCGGCCTCGTAACATGCAAGAGTAAATATAGTGCAATTTCAACGTTTTAAATGTCCATATTATGAACGAAATATAATATGCACTGATTCTGTACATTTTTACAATGAACTAAT